>JANHFO010009324.1:190075-201062 GCA_032468095.1 Pareas carinatus | reverse complement strand
TCCTTCCTTCCTTCCTTCCTTCCTTCCTTCCTTCCTTCCTTCCTTCCTTCCTTCCTTCCTTCCTTCCCAGATAAAGGGTAAGGATCTTCAGAACCAATGTTTTAAGCCTGAGATGTATTTCTTTTCTACTTCCAATTCTTTCCAAAATGCAACTAGCTTTTTAAAAGCCATCTCTTCCTATTTTGTATGGTAAATCAGCCCTTGCTCAGGGCCCTATCACAGATTGTACACATTGCCAATACGACATACATCATATTTCAAACTGTATTGTACAATACTAGCTATATAAAGTAATAATTTAATGTGTATAATGTGGCATAAATTTCAAATGAAGACAGTGGGGGGGAGACTCACTGAGGCTTTTCGACATATTTCTTCTGTTCTCTATTTTCTGTATAAGATTTCTAGATGTTAACTAATTTGCCCTACATCCTATTCATGTATTTTGCTGCTGTTGGTGGCTTTTCTGATGTCATATTATTTTAGTACTGCCTGAAATCCTGCATTACAATTGCTGTGGTTTTATTCAGCCAAAGTTGCATTTTATACCTCATAGTTAATTCATGTAGAGTAAGTTATGTAAATTTTGACAGTCATCAAAATGTGCAATGTTTTTGCTGAAATACAGCTGAATAGCAGGAGCTCTGTTATAAAAATACCATTAAGCTTTCATAATTTTATTTGCACTTTTAACTCTTTCTGAATCTTCTTTGGAGTGGAGGTAGATATTGACCATAGGATATTTTTCCCCCTGCTGATTTTGAACAAATGATGAAACCGAATTTAAAAAAAAACCGGCCATGATATTGCAACTGCTAGCTGCTGGTGGTTATGTTTAATAGTTTATTTCAGGAATGCATTTGGTTCTGGAATGGAATATTCAGTGGTATGGAATAATTCATTTCCTGCAAAAAAGAATGAGGAGGAGGAGGGAGATATTCTCTCTCTCTCTCTCCCGTCCCCCCTCTCCCCCCCCACACACACATCCCATCTCACAATCTAGGTTGACATAGAATAAAACAATCACTAAAATAATTGCAAATTAATTAAATTAAATAATTTAATTTAATTGCTTAAATTAAAACATAAATATTATTATAAAAAAAATTCAGAAAGAGTGGGGAGAACATAGATGTTACACACAATGCATCGATTTCATTAAATATGTTGACACTTTCTAGGGTGGTAGGAATTAACACAGCTAAAACCTTTTACGATAGTTCAGTCCAAATGGAAGAGTGTGTATTTAAATTAATGAATAAGTAGCATAAGGTAATAGTTATGTCTTTCCCATATATAACAAAACAAAGAAATATTTTTATGAGAATAATGCCATTACATTGTATGTAATAGTATAAATAGTATATCATAAGTTTAAATTATGTTTTTAACTTGAATTGAAATGATGCTGCTCAATTTTTCCTTTTTTATCCAATAAAGATGTAAAATACAGACTACATTTGTTTTTTTGAAAAACATATCTAGGAAAAAAATAATGGTCATAGGAGCTTTCCCCCAAAAAAAATTCTATTGGTCAAGTTATAGCATAAAAATAGTGAAAGTATACTGGTCTTTATAAGCCCAGTTTTTGATTTTTCCCTGTTTGCCAAATTCCCCAGCTGCCTTCTAAAAATAGTTGCTAGAGACCATGATTTTTTTTAAAAAGGGATATAAAATTTTAACCAAAAAAATATATGGGCCAGAATTATGAATTATAAGGAAGAATAAGTATCAGAACAGTATCTTTGACTTCATGCAACTAATTTATTATGGATTTGTAACCAATGGATCCTAAAGTTTATAGTAGAAATTTTCTCTGCTAAAAAGAGAAGTAAAACAAATCTTTAAGAGATAGAAGCCAATTAAATCCAGCCCTTGCCTGCTCCATATCATATAATGAACAATTTTTTTTTCTTATAAACCAGTTGCACAAAATGCTATGCCTTTTGAGTATTGGGGGGAGAATCTTGCCAGGAAAACCACAAGCAGAAGCAATTGCGATGATTTATCATAATATATGGAGAACAAAAAAAAGAATGCAATGAAATTCCCTTCAAAGATTTTTAATTGATTGTGATAGTATTAATAATTCACTGAAGCACAGCTTATTTTTATTTATTTCAGTTGATTGGCCACAGAAGGTGTTCTATATATAGTAAACATTTTACAGGGGCAGTGGGAGAGAGCTAACATATAAAAATATATATATAAATTTCTGTCATGTAACATATGTAGCAAATGTTTTTTTAAAAAAAAACTCTTCAAATTAAACATTTATTCTATTTTGCGCTACAAATATATTTTGACACATTTATGCTGGGATCTTAGTTTCCAGTACATAAAAATGAATGGAAAAAGGACTTTACTTTGGGAATATTTTCTAAAAACCTGTAAGAATTTTCAATTCACACAACCCTGCCTTGATCACAATCTAAAAAAAAATAATGGAGATATATCATGTAGAAAATACAAAATTGTTACTTAGGGTATTTTTTGTACATGCATACATTCACAAAATAGATATTTGTGGCATTTAATAAACCATTCTGATTTGAGTCACAAGTATAATTAGTATGTTTACTGGAACCCATTCTAGTCCTACTGCATTTTCTATCCTTGCTTTTAAAATAAAAGTGGTAGGATTTTCCCCTGATGTCATGTACTTCCCCTATCATATAGTACAGAGTAGTTGGTTACAGTATTCATCAGAAAGCTTCCACTGTTTTATGCTTCTTTTAAATAGCATATATGAAGGTAATAGTGTTCTTTTCAGTGTTTCAGTTAGCCAGCCAAATTTTTCTATTTACAGAATAGTCTGTATTTATTCGTTATCCCACAGTCTCCTAACACAGTTATTTAATTAATATTCAGTGCCCAATGAAAATATTTAATTTTTTAGGGGAGTATTTTAGGAGCTTTGTCTCCATTTAGGATTTCTTTTCATTTCTTCTTTTTTAAAAAAAAAATATCTCTAACTCCGTAATTTCCAAGCCTAATATTTTCATGCATTTGGAATGGCATTATTTGGCTACTCAAAAAAAAATCATTTAAGTTGGCACCTTCCACGAAATCTTATTGGCTGAGATGTAGAGCACTGTGGGATTCTAATTAGCATACAGAGCTACACCTTATTCATTTTCAATGCCAAGTAATGGTTTCATGCGGGGAAAAAAATATTACTTAGACTAGACCAAAGATGTCTTGCACAAATCTGATATATGGAGGCAAACATCTTTTGCATAACTTCATAAATATTTGAAGTACACAAACATAGAAGCAGAGAAAACAGAAAAAGACTTAGTGGTCCATCGAGTCTGCCCTTTGATTATTTTCTTTTTTAGTTTATTACTTTTTAATTATTATTTATTTTATTTTATTTTTAATTTTTCGACAGGGGATGAACATTTGTTTATCCCAAGCATGTTTAAACTCAGTTACTGATGGTTGACCCATTACCTCTGCCGAAAGTTGGTTCCAAGCCTCCACTCTTCTTCCTCTGAAGTAATACTTTCTAAGATTACTTTTGATCTTCCCTCATGTCAGTTTCAGGCTATGCCTCTGTGTTCTTGATTTTTTGCAAAGCTTTTCAGAAGTGGTTTGTCCTTGCCTCCTTCCTAGGACTCAGAGAGAGAGAGAGAGTCACCCAGTTGACTTTGTGCCCAAGGTGGGACTAGAACTCACGATATCTAGCCCGATATCTTCTTTTATGAGTATTCAGAACTAACAGTGTTTATATTCAAACTGTAGCTTACACTATTTTATCATAGCATGTTATTTCCCGATTTTGATCACACATTCAAAACTAAGGAGCACTGTATTTACCACAGGAGTGATGTTGATAAATGGTGGTGCTGACGGCATTGAAATGACATCAGCACCCTTACAACGTGCAGGGCAAAAGAGTGCATTGTTCTTCATAGTGTAGGTTATTGCTTGTGTTAAAGTCAATGTAATATAAGAAGTTTAAAGCTTTTCCTGCAAACATCTGTGCTATATGTGTGCAAATCCCCTATGAATCTGTCATCATTTGAGCAATTTATTAGCTTTTTCCCTTGTTCAGATGACATGTATTATGTTGCAGCATAGCTGAGTGACATCTTACATCCCACAATCCCAAATTGAGGCAACTGATTTAAAATGTAGAACAGTCTGATACACAATGATGAAGGTAAATTTAAAATTAAAAGCATCTTTGAGGCCTTCATCTACAAACAATATCCATTAAAGATTATTAAAAGAGACACAGTATTGCTGATAATAGTAAATACTTCCACTGCTGCTTCTGGAAGATATGTATGAAGGCAACAGTGAGTTTGTGAAAGAGAACATGGGGTGATGTAGTTGAAATCAATTAAACTAAGAATCTAATTCCTATTGTCCATCTGCTTTTCATGGAACAAAACCTCAAATGGCCAAGCTCTGTTTACAAAGGTAATTAATAACAGTAATAATAGCAATGGTGCATTGGAATATTTGCAAGAAATGCCATTTTCTTGCAACCAAGGACAGGTGGGACATAAAATAGTCAAAGTAATAGAAAATGAAGAAGATGAAGTGCTTTAGAATTCAAAAAGACAAGCACCTACCATATAACACCTCAGACTTAACAACTGTTGATAAAAGTTTGGATAGTGCGTGTTTTAATACCTAGAGACAGCAAATTAGAAAAGAAAGAACTGGAGAAGACAAAAAAATATAAATAGCTGAAAATATAAATAGAACAACTGTGGCAAAAGAAAAGAAAGATAATAGTAATGGTGATAGGCAGCTTGAGGGCAATTCCCAAACATATTGAGTACCACTTGAACATCATTGGCATTGACAAAAATTACCATCAGTCAATTGCAAAAGGCAACTTTATTTGAAACAGCTTACATCCTGCAAAATACCTTTAACACCATGAAATTGCAACATCTCCTTATTCCAAGGTCCTTGGGAAGCACATGTTCAGTTACAAAAAAAGGCCAAATCCAGTAGAAACATTAGGTTCACTGTGCAATGAACCATAATAGTATGCATCGAAAACTAAGCTATGCCTAAGAATAAAGTGCTTCACACAAAAGGCTCTGAAAAATTCCTTCCTAAGGAATTTGTTGTGTGTATAAACTCATATCTGTGGTCCAGTTGATCATTCAAGCTTTCAGATCTGAAAGTGACTCATTGTAGTCATTAATGATTATTCTGTTCTGTTCTGTTCTGTTCTTTATTTTATTTTATTTATTTATTTAGATTTATATATCGCCCTTCTCCCGAAGGACTCAGGGCGGTGTACAGAAAATATAAAAAATTTAACATTGAACTTTAAAAACTATTTACAATTACAAGACATGTTCTCTGTCTAATTTGAAATTTTAGTTCTTTATGTGAAAATTAGATGGTAAAATAACTATCATCTTACTTTAAAACAATTATCATTTAAATAATCCTGACTCAGGAATTCTGAGAGTTGAAGTCCACAGCTCATAAAGTATCCATCGTTGGCCTCCTCCACTGTAAATATATTTGGCAATTGTGGGAATGTGAATTATAGTTACATTTGTCATATTGTTGCTTACATACTAGTTCTTTTGTGTTGTTAGATACGTTTTCAGTGTAATGTAGTGGTGAGGGATATGACTGACACCAGGAAAACTCAGATTGGAGTTCACCCTCACCCATGATAGTGCATTGAGTGACTTTGGACTCTCTCTCCATGCAACCCACTGTGCTGGGTTTTGTGGATAAATATAGATGTATTATCACATTGTATAATAATACATATTAGGAAACATCTTCCTGATGTATCCCATGTTTCCCAGATTGCTTTTTTGTCAAGTTCTACACTTCACTTTTATTAGATCACACATTTTCTGCTCACCAGCTATGATTCGCTTGTTCTTTTTGATGTTGAGGGGGTCCTTTTTGAAGTCTGAATGCATGCCATTGGCATTCTCATAATAACATTCTTTTCAGAATGAGCATCACCATCCACCAAATACTAATTTTCCAGAAACTATGAAAAAAGGAAAACAATTTGCCTGTGAACCTGAATGCAAGGGAGAGGTGAATTCTGACCATTGCAAACAAAATATAAATGCACCTGTTATAATCCTTATCTGGCAGAAGCAAATTGATGAGATCCAGTGTTCTGTAAAAAAAAAAAAAAGCACACACACACCAGCCAAACCTATGTCACAGAAGGTAGGCAGGCAAGACTCAGAGGAAAAGTAGGAAAAGCTAAACTGCAAACAACACCAAAACACACATCATTTTGTCCAGCCTTGTCAATTTTAGACTGCTCGCCAACACGAGCCTTTACCTCATCTCCTAGACACACTTTCAAACAAAATACTGAGTTACAGTCTTTTTGTCTATTTTCCTCTCTATCATTTTTTTTTCAATGGGGCATTTAAAAATTACATTATTTCCAGGGCATTTTGAGCAACTGACTTGGCAGTCTGGTCTACTTGGTATTTAATTTTTCAGCAGTGTCATCACTGTGTTGACAACTTTTCGAAAAGTTGAACGCAGCTGCTGCAGTTTTGCAGTCACTTTTTTCTAACTTAGAAAAACTCACCCAGAACCATAAATGGGGAAGGAGACAACTAACCAGAAGTCTCCCTAACCTTTAAGAATTCTTATTATACCTATGTCCTTTCTAGAACCTTCAATTCAATCATGTATTTTGTGAATTATTAATATTATTTGACTTGGGCACTGCCTGTCTCTGAACCAACTTTGGGTGGTTATTTAATCAGTAACAAGAAAATTGTTCATTGGACATCACTTTGGTTCTTGCATATAAATTACAATTAGGAGACCTTCAAAAAATATTTGGAGCATGTATGACCTGAAAAATTGCAGCCTTTGTAAGAAATCCAGAACTTTGGATGTTTTGCTTCATTGAAAAACTGCGTCATTGTAAATGCAAAATCTTGACTAAAATTGTGCGTTGTTAACTTTTAGATATTTTGTTCTGTATGTTAAAAACCCAGTTTTCTCCTATGGATTTTTGACTTCCAAATTATACTTGCTCACTTTTATTCAGTTATTTCTGTCAAAAATGTGGCATTCCTTCATATAATCCTACAACATCACATGGGCATGAGACAAAGAGCAACATCTTGGTTCTTGATGGCATTGGTGTGATTTATATGAGCATCTTGAGATTCAACCTCCTTCAGCTGTTTTTTTTTCTGGTAAAAGCTTATGAGTACTTCTAAAACTTCTAAATCTAGAGAATGATTAAATTCACGCTGTTCAATACAAAATATTTCAGATACCCATTGATCTATTCCATTAGTTGAGTTTATAACTTTGATATACTAAATACAGAATTCCCTGACAGTGACAGCTCAATTGCCTGCTTATTAAAATGACCTAAGCCATTGGCATTCCTGGAGAAGTCATTGCTGAATTATGCAGTTTCCCCTGTTTACACTGTAACATATTCTGATGAAGATTCATAGTTAACTCCTTTTGTCAACTGAGCCTGAACATGAGTCTTTCTTTTACAAATACAAAACAAAAAAAACAAAAAACCCAACAACCCTGTTCTTAAAAGTTCTTAAAAAGACATTGAAGCAAATTGGGGAAGTTTGAATTAATTTCTACAGAAAATCCAGCTGTTTAAATGAAAAATTACAATGGAATACAAAATAAGAGGGTTAAATCCTTAGTTCAGTCAGATAATGTAGACTCAGTTGTAAAAACAGGAAAATTTATTTACAATTAAAATAAGTAACAGCTACATTGTGCAAGGTGAAAACTGGACTTTACAACAGCCTCTTCGAGACAACTTCTTAACCAATCAGAATGACCCAAGTTCCTGCACTTTGCCAAGGCCAGAGACCGAGTGTCTGGCCTCCTTCGGATTCTTTCTAAGGGTGTATGAGTCAGCCAGGAACCTCTGGACACAACAGAGGTTACTGTTTATTTAAAATTACGTTGTTGTTATTGTACTTGTATGGGCCTTTTATCTTTGTAAGGTGCCCAGAGTCACTGAGACTGAGTTGGGCAGCCATATAATTTTTTAAAAATAAATATATTTTTGTCTGCATCTACCATAAAAAATGGTTGCTGGTTCATTTCAGCAAGGAGGCAACAGGCAATGAGGATTTTAGGGCACTTCTCAATTTTGGCAAGAGTTGTAGTTGTTAATGAATAGTTTATCTCAGTGGTTCCCAAAGGGGGTTGTACCGCCCCCTGGGGTGTTGGTGGGATGGCTTAAGGGGGCACTAGGAGGCCTCAGGGGTGGCAGAGGGGTGCTAGGAGGCCAGGGGAGGTGTCCAAAACTTGGACTATGCGCACGAAGCTTGTCTCACCCAATGGGAGCACCCCTAGCTCAGCCTGCTCCATGGGAGAGCCCAGAGCTCGTCCCATCCAGCAGGAACACCAGAAGCTTGCCCTGCCCCATGGGAGAGCCCAAAGCTTGACCCGCCCCATGGGAAAGCATGAAGCTCGACCGGCTCCATGGGAGAGCCCAGAGCTCGCCCCGTGGGAATGCCCGAAGCTCCCCTCCCACAGGAGCACCCAAAGCTCGACCCTGAGTTAGGGTCGGCTGGTGAGCAAGCAATGAGGGGGAAGTGGAGTGCAAGAATGGTATGTTTTTATTTGTGTGTGCATGTCTGTGTGTCTCTCATTCTGTGTATATGTGTGTGTGCTACTCCGAATAATTCTATTTATAGGGGGTTGGGGTGGGGGGCACTGAGGATGAGTTTGTAGCACCAAGGGGGCAGTGAACTGAAAAAGTTTGGGAACCAGTGCAGTAAAGCATTAACCTGATGGGAGAGATTTGTAAAGTAGATATTCCTACTGACAAACTCTGCCATCTTCCACTACAGCAATCTCTGCCTTTACCACCATGCATGTTGGAGACCACTGCTGCAGTCTCAAAAGTTAATAGAAATGACAACAATGCTCACGTGATGCCTGTGGTGGTCAAACAGCAAGAGATTCCTACTGGGGAGGGGAGAGAAAAAGGTGAGGCAGCAGAGAAGGGGAAGAGTCTCCTTCTCTGTTTCTCACTCCTTCAATAAAAGCAGACGCTGCTCTTCCTGCTCTTGTGGGAGGGTAGCAAACTTGCTGGCCTCATTTTCAAGTCAGGGGAAGAGGACTGGTCTCTTCTTCCATTCTTCCATTCTTACTTTTATACTCTGTGCCTTCTTCTTAAGAAAGTCCACTGTGAAGCTCGAAAAGGTGTCAGACATTAACTGGGAATCAAACTGCTCTTCATATTTGTCTAGTTTTGCTGAAACCTCTGTATAGAATTCCCACGAATGCAAATGCGTCTGAGTTTTTTGTAGTTTCTCTTCAATATTTTTGTTTATCAATATCCATCTATAAAAACAAGGATATAAAAATGAAATACAAGAACAGGCAATTTACTCAGCATTATTTTTTTAAAATTAGAAAACAAAACCCACTGATTTGTTGGTAATAATAGAATTAAGCAATTTATTCTGAAGACTGAAAATATTTCTGCTTAAACTCAAATAAGCTGTAAAATCTCTTTGAAGGAAGAATGCCTTTCGGAGGGAAACATCAGTTTTCAAGGAAAATACATTTTCCCTTTCTTGCATTGCTTCCAATTGACCAGAAGCAGCATAAGAGAAATGGGTTCTCTTATGGTGCTTCTGGGCAAATTGGAGGCAATGATAGAACAAGCACAGGATTTCTTCCTACCCTACTAATGTTGTGCAGGAAACCCAACCAACAATGTTGTATCTCCTGCCTCCTGAGCCCAATGATAGTTCCAAAGAGGATTTTCTCAACTCCCAGCTTAAGAACAACCTGTCTCATGAGAAGGTTGATGCTACCCATCTTGAAGGGGGCAGAAGTGCACCTTCTCTTTAACTGAACAATATACAACCTGTCTGCAATCTTCTCTTCTTGTAGCAGATTGTTGAAAAGTTGGTAGAGCTATAGTTGCCTAGAACCCTGTAGAAAAAAGGATTATCTTGACAATTTCCAGGTCTGGCTTTAAGATTGGGTATCGGACCGCACCGGTTGCGTTTGTGCATAAAATTCTGGCAAGGCTAAGGGGAGTGAAACTGTTCTGCTAGTGCTTGAACTCCGAGTGGCTCTCAGTGCCATTTATCATGGATTTTGCCTTACATAAGTGAAGACTACCTCTATTTATTTATTAAATTTATATTCTGCCCATCTCCTCAATAATGTGACTCTTGAAGCTACAGCTGTTTCATAATGTAGTGGCTCAAGTAGTTATGGGCATGTCATGTTTCATTCATATAATATCTCTACTCAGAGCATCCAATTTGCTCCTGGGTACATTTCAAGGTATTGACTGGAAGTGGAAGCCAGCAATTAAGTGCATGCCAGCTACTGGGAATGGTATGGTGTGAATGAACTGAACGTACTTGTGCCATAGAAAATGAGTGAGATTGGTGAAAATTTGAGCATCCTTTTGTAAATATAAGAGGATGAGGGATTTTTTTTAAAGTTTCTCAATGCAATCTTTTTGTATTGGAGAGCCATTTCTCTGAAATGGTATAGGGCAGTGATGGCAAACCTATGCCATGGGTGCAACAGCGGGCACGCAGAGTCTTTTCTGATGACACGTGAGCCAAGTCGCCCTAGCATCACCCCAAAGTTGAGCATACTCAGAAAGAAGTTGTGGCATCAGGTAATGACATCACAGGGCCCTAAGAATGCTCAGAAAGAGAGCAGCGGCATCAGGTGATGACATCACAGGCCCTAAGAATGCTCAGAAAGAGAGCAGTGGCATCTGGTGATGATGTCAAGAGCCGTGACTCATTAGCCGCAACTCGTCTGGGCACTCGGTGTCTAAAAGGTTAGCAATCACTGGTATAGCATTTCCTACCTGAGCAGGGGGTTGGACTAAAAGATTTCCAAGGTCCCTTCCAACTCTGTTATTCTGTCATTTTGTTATTTGTCATATCTTTTACTTGGAATTAAAGCAGTGGTGGCAGACTGAATCCATAGTCTGGGGAGATTAGGACCTGGTGACTGGCAGAGTAGGATTGAT
>JANHFO010009324.1:165658-181045 GCA_032468095.1 Pareas carinatus | reverse complement strand
GATCAAAGTAATTTGGAAAGGTGTACAAAGAAGGATAAATTGGGCAATGAATAGATCAATATTGAAAGAAAAGAAATTTATAGAATTTGCAAACAAGGAATTAAATTTTTTCTTCAAAGAAAACAAAAAAGAATACACAACTATATAAAACATATGGAATGCGGCCAAAGCATGTTTTAGAGGCATATCTATAGCTTATATAGCTCACAAAAACAAGGAGAAAAAATGAAGGATGTGGACACTAAAATAGGAATTTGCCTAATTAGATTTACAGGCAAACCCACAAAAGAAACACCTCAAAAAACAATTGAACTTATTAAAAGAAGAAAATAAATTTAATGGAGACAGAAAAAATAGCACTACAATTGAAAATTACTAGACAGAGATTCCTTGAAAATGCCAATAAACCAGATAGATGGTTGGCATTTAAATTAAAATAACGGAAAAAGAAAAGATAGATAAGTAAACAGATTGATGAAAAAAGAGACACACAATATGCCCATGAGGGAATAAAAAAAATAATTAGAAATTTTTACAAGGGTTTATATACAGAAGAGGCAATACCATTGGAGAAAATTAAAAAAATATTTTGAAAATAGTGGACTTCCTAAAGTACCAGAAGATTATAAGACTATTTTGAAGAAATTACACAGAATGAAATACAAGAAGCTATACTTAGACAAAAAAATGAGAAGGCAAGAGGACCTGATGGTATACCAGCAGAGTAGTACAAAGAATTTCAAGAAGCATTTAATGTACCCTTTAGGTGATATATGTAATAATAATAATAATAATAATTTTTTTTATATATCCCGCCCTTCTCCCTAAGGACTCATGGCGGCTTACAGGCAACATAAAAGTACGATACAACATAGACAATAAAAACATATTGTCTATGTTTTTAATCAGGATCCAAACAAATGAATCCTGATTAAAAAGGGGGGAGCAATAAAATAATTTCCAGCAAATAAGTTAATAAAAGCTATTTAAAATAATCTAACCCAAATTTAAATGCAGGAGGATAAGGGCGCGGCTATGCCAAGCCAGCCTGCTGGAACAAATGGATCTTCAGAACACGGCAGAAGGTCTGAAGGTCAGAGATCAGTTGTATAGCAGGGGGGAGATCATTCCAGAGGGTGGGTGCCGCCACAGAGAAGGCTCTCCCCCTGGGGGTCACCAGCCGATATTGTTTGACTGGTGACACCCTGAGGAAGCCCACTCTGTGGGAGTGTGTGGGTCGGCAGGAGGTGAGTAGAATGCGGTCCTGCAAGTAACTGGGCCCTATGCCATGGAGAGCTTTAAAGGTGGTCACCAACACCTTGAAATGCACCCAAAAGACCACCGGCAGCCAGTGCAACTCGCCCAGGAGTGGAGTTATGTGGGCACGCCCACTCGCTCCAATAATCCCCCGTGTAGCCGCATTCTGGATTAGCTGGAGTCGCCGGGTGCATTTCAAGGGGAGCCCCATGTAGAGAGCACTGCAATAGTCCAGACGGGATGTGACGAGAGCCTGAGTGACTGTTCGTAGGGAGTCTCGATCAAGAAAGGGGCGCAACTGTCAAATCAGGTGAACCTGGTAGAAGGCCCCCCTGGCAACGGCTGCCACATGATGTTCCATAGACAGCCGTACATCCAGGAGGACCCCCAACTTGCGCGCCCTTTCCATGGGGGCCAATGTTTCGCCCCCAATGGCCAGCAATGGTTCAAGCTGGGCATATCAGGACGCCGGTAACCAGAGCAGCTCAGTCTTGGAGGGGTTGAGTTTGAGTCTGTTCTTCCCCATTCAGATCTGCACAGCTTCCAGACACTGGGTCATCACTTCCATGGCATTGTTGGGGTGCCCCGGGGTGGAAATGTACAGCTGGGTGTCATCAGTGTACTGATGGAAGTCCACCCCAAAGCCACGGATGATTTCGCCCAGCGGCTTCACGTAAATATTGAACAGGAGAGGTGAGAGGACCGACCCCTGCGACACCCCACAGGTGAGTCGTCGAGAAGTTGACCTCTGCCCTCCTGCCAATACTGACTGTGACCGGTCAGAGAGGTAGGAGCGGAACCATCGTAAAACAGTTCCACCTATTCCCAACCCCCTCAGCTGGCGCAGCAGGATACCATGGTCGATGGTATCAAAAGCCGCTGAGAGATCTAATAGGACCAGGATAGAGGAGCAGCCCCTATCTCTGGCCCTCCAGAGATCATCATATCATATCATATCATATCTATCATACCATATCATATATATCATACCGTATCATATCATATATCATATATCATCATCATCATCATTATCATCATCATCCCTACAGTATTCAATTCTCAGAGAACTTTGGAGAGCCAATTCACCCTCCAAACTTTTGGGGAAGGAATGGAAGAGGTCTTATGGGAGATATTTAGTTCACAGTTCAGAATCAGAAACAGAATTTATTGGCCAAGTGTGTTTGGACGCACAAGGAATTTGTCTCCAGTGTACATGCTCTAGTCTATATCTGCATACATACAATAATCAAGCTATGATTACAATCAAAAGATACATTCATAATCATAAAGTACATTCATCTTGTCTTGTACATATAAGCATAAGATAACATTCAACTCCAATACTCAAATTCTTCAATACAACTCCAATACCGTTCAACTCCAGTGATATCAGTGGAAGTATATATTTTCTTGGTAAAGGCAGACAAACAGCTGGATCAAAATTAAAGAATTTTGTTTTCCTAAATAGGAGCTGATAGTAAAAAGAGATTTTTTTTAAGTTGAAACAACATTGTTTATGAGTCCAAACTCCAACAAGGAGGGTGTAATTGATGGAATGTGTTGTTGCATATCTAAAAAAATATTTCTCAGTACAATGACTGCATTTAGTAAATACATTATGAAAAAAGTATATTGTTATAAAAATTGATGTCCAAAAAGCTGTACATTTGGGGAAATTAATAAACTCATCCAGGGATGAAATAGGCACCTGGAAAAGCAGTGAAGGAGATCTTGGCAGCATAAGAGAGGGAGGCCAAATTTGAAGAATGTACAGCCCTGAACTGAAGGGGGGGAAAAGCTCAGGTCAGAATGGAACAACTCACTACAGCTGACTCTCTGTGGCTAACTCTCTCCGGCCATCTCACTGTGGCCAACTCACCACAGGAGAACTCATCATGGGACAATTCAATGTGAAATAACTCAAGAGAGGGATAAGTAGAATTGTAACTTACCTCAACTTCGAAGACTTCTAACTTGAGAACTTGAAAAGGTTAAACCTAAAGCAAGACAAGGCCTACTGCAATTGTCCCTCTCTTGACTTATCCTACATTGAATTGTTCTACAACAATTTGCCCCACATTGAGTTGGCCATGGCAAGATGGCCAGAGTGAGCTGGCAAGGGAGAATCGGCTATGGTGAATTGTCCTAGACCTGGTTCAGAGTGGCCATGGCCTAGAATGTTTCAGGATAGATATTTTAGGGCAGAAAATTATAGTTTAAGTCTGGCAAGATCCTGCCCATTAGGTGGAAGCAAATAAAGAACAAGACTCAATTGAATTCTACTGTGTTGCCTTTGAGTTGGGGCCTGACACATACATTAGGACTGTTGTGTAGAAATATATAAATGCTAGGAAAGATAAATAGAAAATACAGGTTATGTCTATGACAAAAACAATTGATTTCATGTATGCACAAGTGTGTTAATTATTTACAGAAGGTTTAATCGAATTGACTACTATTTTAATGCATGCCACCTAGATCTCTATTTAGTATGATCCCTATAGGCAGGTTTGAAAGAAAGTGTTTTTGTTTAACAGAAGGCTCCATTTATGTATATTTCTATTGTTTTCACACAGCTAAATATGTTGCTGTTTTTGTCACAATGATTCTTGCTTACTGCTTATTTAAATTACCAATCTTTGATTCTCAGTCATCTTTGAAGTCAGAATTCTAACTGAGCGGAATACATGAGTTGGGATAAAGAGAAGAAAGCTAGCACATATTTTTAAATTTGATTGACAAAATGAACTCCAACTGATATGGAAACAAACTAGGACATGTATTACTATAAAAAAATGGTTTTATCTATTATTTACCGATCTCCAAGGCTTCTGTACCTCTTTGAATTGGCACACATAACATATATATAATTTAGTGTTTTATTGTTCAATATGCATACAAGGGGAGCAAATATAATAAATACATTTTTTCTGTATGTATGCAAGGACATAAGATACAGAGATATTCCATAGATAAATTTAAAACAACAATGAAAAACTTGCTTTTGTAAATAACCACATTACTTAATCATCTAAGACCTCATACTAACATTATCATGGAATGATCTTGTCTTATAGTTTTCTGTCATTACTTTAATCTGGTATAATCAAAACTTTAATAAGGGGCAAATTAATTAGATCAAATCATTTATCACTTAAATATGTATCATTTTATTCCTAGCCAACCCAAACTTTCACTTCTTTCATAGAAAAGAAACTGCTGTTTAACTTTAATTTTTTTAGTAGTCATATGTTTATATTAACATTTAGATTTCTAGATATGAATAGAAATCTAACTACTGTATATATGGTAGTATATTACAGTCACAATGCAACCAACAGTTTTGGAAAGAAGTGGGGGGAAATTAGGATATTGAATATATATAAAAATTTGTTTCCAGTCCTCTAACTTTACTGGTCTTATTATCCATCTATACCATGATTCTGAAAACAAGAAAGCAATCCCCGACTTGTGAAATTTTTCATTTTCTGGCACTAATAATCTGCAACCATATCTGCACAATATAATGTCCAGCAAACCAATATTAACCTCTCAGCTTTCATTTTCCCAGCACTATTATCCCATATAGTTAGTGACACAGACCAAGAACTCAATACCATTATTTAAATCAACAAAATTGGCAAAAGAGAAGAGTCAAGAAAGAACAAGAGTTTCCTGATGTAAAACTCTGCTGTGTTGCTTTGCTATAGCTTCCTTGTACCAAGCAATGTGTGTTGTTCATTCACCCTCCATTCAATATCTGTTTCCTCTGAAGTCATACTGTGTAGTAGTGCATAGCCAGCCTTACTGATTTCAAAAGTTTAAGCAGACTAGTTAATAGTTTGATAGAAGACCACAAGGAAGCTGTAGCTGTATATTATATTGGGGGGGGAGGCAGAAATGAGCAATAACAATTTAATTTTCTGGATTGAGAGACTCTTCTCACAATTGCTTATTCCTTACTTCTTGCTTTGACTATTGAAATGTGCTGTGAATAGAATCAGAATCAGAATCAGAATTTATTTTGCCAAGTGTGTCAGGACACACAAGGAATTTGTCTTCGGTGTACATGCTCAATGCCTATACGTACAATAAACAAATGTGATTACAATCAAAGATACATTCATAGGTGTTGTATTCTAATACTCACCAGACTTCCTGGAGCTGGCAGCCAGCAGCCCCTCCGGTCTACATGGGCTGGCCTAAAAGGAAGAGAAAGGTTGCCTGTGATTAACTAAAGCGCGAAGCCCTGCCAACTTAAATAGAAATCAGCTGGCTTTAGCCACTGCTGTTAGTTTGAATTGAGAAAATAAAACTTTCTGTTGTTGTAGCCTTGAGAGTCCTGTCTCATTATTCGTCACCTGGCGATGAAGGTGGGATAAGAAGGACAAGGACAAGGACAAATAAGACAGGCTTGAGAACAAGACTTCCAGCTCGGCATTCAAGGAGTGGAGCAGGTCGCTGCAGAAAAGCCAGCATGTCCTCAATCCACCATCCAATGACGTTTGACATGGCAAAAGAGCATTGGGATGCTTATTTGACTCGATTTGAATTTTTTTATTGATGCACATGATCTATCAGATATCTCAGAAAAATGGAAGAAGGCATTGTTTCTCAGCCATTGTGGTCATGTGGTGCTTGACATCACTGAGACCCTAGTCGAGCCAAACATGCTGCAAGAAATATCCTGGAAAGATCTACTGGAGAAACTACAAGGCCACTACACGCCTACCCCCTCCATGTATATTAAAAGGTACGAATTCTGCCACTGGATGCAGCGAGAGAGGGAATCAGTTAACCAGTACCTTGCAGCACTACAAAAAGCTTCTGTGCATTGTCAGTTTACGAACTTAGATGAGAGCCTTCTAGATCAGATTATATTTGGAGTACGAGATGTTAAATTGCAATGAAGGCTGACGGCAAATAAAAAGCTAACATTTCAAATTGCTGTAGATGAGGCAATCACTATGGAGTCATCTAACACTGTCACAGACACTTTACAATGAATCGTGGGTGCCACTGCAACAACTAAAGCAGGGACGACAGTATATCAAGCTCGTTTCCAAGATCCTGAGGATGAAGCAAGTGATAGCACAGATGAAGAGGTATACCAGATCTCGAAGCAGAAAGGAGAAAACACAAGGGCTTGGGGAAGCTACGGAGGTTTCCACCCCAGGGGAGTCTACCATTGCGGGAAAAAATAGGCATTTGATGCAAGTTTGCAGAGCTGCCCTCCCTACCACAACTGCACCCCCACAGGAAAACCTAAAAGCACCTCTACTGAAGCAAGCAAGAGACAAATGACAGCCTTGGAATCCTCGATCCACCCTGAGCAGCTCAGATACATTTAGAATACAAATTGATGCAACCAAAACAAATCGTAACAACAAAATTCAAACAGTAGTTGAGATAGATGTCAAATGCTGTAAGATAGAAGTAGATTCTGGATCAGAGATCACCATAATATCTTGGTCCCACCTGAAGCAAATTTGCCCTAATTTCAACCAGAGCCAGCTGAAACCTCAGCCCCTGAAACTCAAAGACTTCCAGGAAACAACATACCTGTCCTAGGCAGAGCCACCGTTCCAGTATCGTAAAACAAATTCAAAGGAAAACTACAACTGACCATAGTGGGGGAGACAACTGCCTACACTGCTGAGGTTATAATGGTTCAAACCCCTTGGACTGGGAGTCACCGGAGTCTGCACCATCGGAGGACATTGGAGTGAAGACCTCATTGCAGAATTCAAAGATGCATTTAGTGAAGACCTAGGCAAGTACTGGGGCACCCCCATCTCCATTAATTTAGACCTGCTAGTTCCACCAATTAGACTTAAGCCCAGAAGAATTCCCTTTGCCCTTAAACCCAACCTAGATGCAGAACTTGACAAGCTAACCAGGCAGGCTATGTTAGTCCCTACTGATCATGCAAAATGGGAAACACCAGTGAGGGGAGATGGTTCAGTGAGGATTTGTGCAGATTACAAATGCACATTGAACAAAGCACTCCAACAAAGTTCCTACCCAGTGCCAGTGGTACAGCACTTGTTGCATTCCCTCGGGCCAGGGCAAATGTTCACAAAATTGAACCTGGCTCAGGCCTACCAGCAGCTGCTGGTAGATGGTGCCACAGATGAGGTCCAGACAATCGTGACACACAGGGAGGCTTTCAAATGAACCAGATTGCAATTTGGAATAGGTATTGCCCCAGGAATTTTTCATAGTGAATGGAGAGGCTCTTGTATAAAATTGCTGGAGTAATCCCTTATTTTGACAATGTGTTGATCACTGCTAAAGACAGGGAACAGCTAACTTCCAGGCTAAGAGCAGTACTTACCAAATTCAGAGAGGATGGACTAAAATTAAAGAGCAGCAAATTCAAGATTGGAGTGCCCGAGTTCGAGTTCCTAGGCTAGTGATTAGAGAAGCATCCAAGCCTTGAAACAAAATGGAGCTCCAAGTGTTCCTAGGACTGCTGAACTTTTATAGCGGATTTTTAAAGCAGAAAGCCACTGTGGCTGAAACTCTGCTAGCAAAAAAACACTTTAAAAGGACACCACTTTTAAAGCTGTTAAGAACTTCTTATCTGCTAACACTCTGCTTATAAGATATACTTCCACTCTCCTATTAGTGTTAACCTGCAATGCTTCACCTTTTGGGATAGGCATGGTATTGAGCCACCAACTGCCCTCAGACAGAGAAGTGCCTATTGCCTTCTATTCATGTACTCTTTCTTCACCAGAAAGAAAGTACAGCCAGTTAGATAAGGAAGTGCTTGCCATTGTTCCTGGCATGAAGCATTGTTCCACGAAATAGGCAATTTATGGTAGTAACAGATCACAAGCTGCTTCTCGGCTTGATTGCTGGAGACCGGCCTACACCACTGGCTCTCTTCTCTTGGTTCATCAGGTGGTCGGTTTTTCTGGTAGTCTATAATTACACACTACTGCACCAGCTGGGAAAAGATCTGGGCCATGCAAACACCCTGAGCAGGTGTTCCTTGCAATCCAAACAAGTTAACTCCCCCTGGGATAGCCCAGTACTCCTAATCGAATGTTTCCAGCCTGGTTTGGTGATGGCAAGGCAGGTGACTAAACAGTCAAGTTTGGACAAAACACTGAGAACTCAACTGGGTTTGGAAGGGGTGGCCATCTGGCCCAGTGGGGGAGGAATTCAAACCATTCCTCATGAGAAGGGTGCTGCAAACCATTCCTCATCTGCACAGGATGGCTGCCTCTTATCGGTGGAAAGGGTGGTGCTGCCACAATACCTAAGACCCAAAGTGTTGAAGGACATGCATGACGGCCACCCTGGAATTCAGCGCATGAAATCCCTGCCAAGAGGCTAAACATGGTGGCCCAACATGGATAGGGATTTTCATGAATGGGTTGTTGACTGTAGGCCCTGCCAGGAATCAAGGCCAGCATTACCTAAAGTCCTTGCCAGAGACTGGGAGAGGCCCAAGGCCCTGTGGTCCAGAATTCATATGTATTTTGCAGGCCCATACCATGAGAAGACTTTCTAGGTGGTTGTGGATGCATTCTCTAAATGGTTATAGCTCAAACTCATGCAGTCCACTACCACCGAGCCAGTCATTGCCATGCTAGATAGCCTATTCATGATGCATGGTTTGTCATACTTACTAGTATCTGACAATGGGCTCCAGTTTATGATCATGGTCCTAGAAGAATTTTTTGGGGAAATGGGGATCTGCCATGCCTTCACAGTGCCCTACAATCTGGCAGCTAATGGAATGGCTGACTGCATGGTTCGCTCTGCCAAGGAAACCCTGGGCAGGCAAGGACAGGGCCATGGCAAGGGTAAATAAACACATTTCTGGCGTGGCAGCACGTCACACCAAATAAAACAACAGGGCACAGCCCAGCGGACCTGCTCATGGGCCAAAAATTAAGAACAGTGCTAGAGAGGAGCCCAAAGATGACGACTAACCAGGAGGGTAGCTATCCCTCGGGAAAGGTGTTGATGACAGGTCCTCGGCATCAGTGGAGGCCGCATCCAGAGTCTCTGAGCTTCAGAGGCTCAGATGGGTACGATCTCCCCAGCCGCTCACCTGATGCAGATTGATATGCACAGACCCAGTCGAGCCTGAAGATGCCCTGCCTATTTAGATGATTTTGTCTGTCAACAAGCAAAGCCATCTAAGAGTTTTATATTCTAATATTCACCAGACTTCCTGGAGCCAGCAGCCAGCAGCCTCTCCAGTCTGCGTGGGCTGGTCTAAAAGGAAGAGAAAGGTTTCCTGTGATTGGCTAAAGCACCAAGCTACACCAACTTAAATAGAAACAAGCTGGCTTTAGCTGCTGCTGGTAGTTTGAATTGAGAAAATAAAACTTGTTGTTGTTGTAGACCTGACAGTCCTGTCTCGTTATTCGTCCAGTCTAACAATAGTCATTTGTACATATGAGCATAATCATGATCATTTATATATATAAGCATAATCATTAGATATCTAGGCATAATCAGTTGTATATATAAGCATAAGATACATTCATAGTCATAAAATACATTCATTTTGTCAAGTACATATAAACTACAATCGACAAATTTGAATATAGGGCTACCTTTGAAGATATTTTAAAATATTCAGAAGCACCTTAATTGTACCAAGAGTTCCTCTAAATGAATTTCATCAGATTTTCCATTCTCTTGTGAAACTTAGCTCCTTAATTATCAAATAGACTGATTTGGCTTTTTGTGTGTCCTGGTATTCAATGATCAACTAAGACTTCAAAAGTAATTCTGACAGATGAAATAGGAATTTTTCAACTATTTGTAGAAATAGTCAGAAATGAGAGTGCCCTTTCAGGTAACTGAGTCTTCTTAACTAGTCTTCCATCCTTGCAGAATTTTGTAGTGGCATCCAGTCTCAAATTGACCATGGAGCAATCTATCCCTGACTATTCTCTGCTTCTCCAACAAACCCAACATAAGGAATATGATGCCTTCTTTTAGGAAATGCAATGTAGGAAGCCAAGGAGATTGTAAACTACTGGAGAAATTATAATATGATGAAATGATGTGAGGGATATTAACACTTACCCTTTGTCCACCAAGAACTAAAGAATTGTTCTGAATTCCAACAGGGAGAATTCCACTGAAATCCCTTTCCTTCCTCAAAGAAATGCAAAAGCAACATCCCTTGCATCAACAGAATTAAAACTGTTAGGAGAACCATATTAGCAATAGTGTCATTTTTAACAGAAAATTTAAATAAGTTGACAAAAAGTAAATAATGATTTCAAATAACACAATTAGCAGATTTTAGTATTGCATAAGAAAGTGAAGGAAGGAAGGAAAGTACAGTAGTCCATCAGACATATTTTGCTTGCCAAATTGACTCAATTGAGAAAAGCAGTGTTGAAACATATCCCATGATGCATAAAGAAAGTGGCATGACCCAGAAAATAAACATCACAAAGCTATGACACTTAAGTGTTGCTTAAGCAGTAAGACAAAGCAGTCGGGTATCCATATGTACAATGTATTAGGCCAACTATAGTACTTACTTCAACTACATCTATAGTACTGTATATACTTTATATATATGAGAACAATTAATTTTATTAATATCAGATAAGATCAGTTGCATCCTTCTCTTTAGGAAATTTCCAAAAAGTTTACAAATTATAGTTAATTCAATGTAATGTTGCTAGGTGATAAGAATTATTCTATAAAATTAGAATAATTCCCGTCATAACTGCAAATTGTGCCACAGAAACTCCTCTAGATACAAATACATTCTATCCAAGTATTGGAATATGTGTGGAAGAGAATATCCCACTCTGCTACATTACCTGTATCTTAAATTAGTACAGCATAAATAAAATTTTGCTATTATGGTTATATACAGGTGTCTTAGCATTAAAAAAAAATCTTGTAAACTCAATTTCCTATTTTTCAGCTGACCAAAAGAAATTATGATCATACCTAATGGTGTAATTCATGCACCTGATTTAGAAAGACAAATGATGTTTCGTCATATTAATAGCATCTCAACAAGATGAGCTCCATTTGAAATTTTTCTTCTTCTACCTTCTATATTTTATTCGTTCTTTTCTCACAATTTGTCCATTTGGTCACTAATCCCTATTCCATTTGTTTCAATTGTGGTGGGTAAAGGCAAAAAAGTGTCCAGTTTATGAATTCCAGTGGCAAACAAGTTTGTAAAAATAAATAAATTAAAACATCTCAACTGCCGTTTATTGTGGTGAAGCATAAATCTAATTTATGGCCAGTGTGGATTTACTTTGGAAATTTAATGGAACTAACAGCTGTCTCCAGAATCCTATACTTCCTGAATGTTTCCATTACTACATCTGGTACTACTTGAGTAATTTGTTGCTTTGTTACTAAGTTGCATGCTACTTATTGATTTATAGCTTTGGGCACCTCTCTCATTCTCCTTCTTTTAAACACATTCTTGGGCATTATCTCAGGGTGTGAACAAGCACAAAATACCCAGAAAGAGAACAAAGTATACCCAGTCACAATCACAAACTAGAAGAGGGGCACCACACATTAAGTTGGTGGAATGGATAAAAGGATCAACAGCAAAGGTGTCACCTTAAGTCAGATTAAACCTGACACTACATTGTTTAGTGACTTCCTCACACAGTGACTGTTCACAGACATGACTGTAATAAAAAAATAGCCATGCCACCTATCCTCACAAATCCGTAGAAGAAAAGAAAGCTGAACTAACATCATAACTGCAGTTGTGGTTTCACTTAGTAATTACCTTGCTTAACAACCAAGTCGCCAGTTTCAAATGTGGTTGCTAAACAAGGACGACCTTTAAACTGCTTATTCCATACTCTTCTGAATTGAAAATGTTATTTTGCCATTTTGCTTGGAATCAGTGCTGGAAAAAGAGAAGCAATCCTTCTGCATTAATCTCAGTAAAGACCATCCATATTGAGTTTCTTTTTTTCTTTTTTTTCTTTTAAAGCAATGGGAATGATTCTCCTAAAGCAAATGACAATTCAGTTTGGCACCAATGTGATTTGTGACGGGAATGGAAAGATTAAACATTCCCCCATCCTTTTGCTAGGAATCTGATTATTTAATCTTCTCATGTGCACTCACAATTAAAAATATGTCTATCGCTGATCACTTACAACACACACATACTCTTACAATCAGAAGTAACTTAAAATAGGATAAAAGTTTTAGAGTCCTATCTAATGGAAGTATTTGGAAGCTCTGTTATATTTCTTCCTCTTTTCGTATTTTAAATATGAATCTGAACACTATGCTCTTTTACTCCAAATAGATATCTTAGGACAAAGAGGCATTCGGCAGTTTTGGAAGTTATTTTCCTGACTTTTAATACCTTCTCTAACCATGATTGCTGAAAATTAATAGCAAATTTCCTGTTCTGTTGATCAGATTATAAAGTGACCTAGTTGATTTAAATTCACTGTCAGTGTATCCGCAGAAAACTTGTATTCTATTCTGTACTATACATTACATAGGTACCTCCCAAATTTCTAAAGAAAAATTCTTATTTATCAAGGCAGCAATTTTGTTTTCTTGGCTTTTACATATTTGTTATTTACTGTAGATGTGACCTTTTATAGGAATAGTCAATAGGTGCTAGACTTAACAACACACAATAACAATTTCTTTGGTATAACACTATAGACTAGGGGTGTCAGGCCCAATTTCATTGTGGGCCACTGCCGGTCACTGTCACTGCAGTCACCATGGCCCCTTGTAGACCCCCGCCAGCCATCTCACCCCACCCCACTCCGCTATCCCCAAGGACCCCCCTGTGGACCCGCCAGGCTCCCCTGATCTCCCTGACTTTTAGCTATTTTGAATATCCCAGGAGAAAACAGGAGGAATGAAGCCTTCTTCATTTCTATTCACAGTTTTACTGCATTGACAAACTGCTTCATAACGGAAAAGGAGAAGCATTTCATACCTACACAAAACTACACAAAGTAACATTCTCCTGCAAAATGATAAACCAATAGCCAACATCCTAAGAAACCCCAAAGACCCAGCTAGAAAACCAAGGAGTTTATGAAATACCTTGCAACAAGATGGCCGTGCAGGAGGTGGTGTAGTGATATCACTGGTCAGTGAAATGGGGCCTTTTGTGGTGTTCTGGGGGGTACGGGGCTCCTTGGAAGGTAGAGGAGCCTAGCATTGGATAGGGGAGCTTCCCCTGTATCCATGGGGGGCATTGTGGACTTCGTGGGTGTTGCTGGGTCGCTGAGGTGTCTGCTCACAGTTGGTGTTGCTGGAGGAGTGAGGCGGTGGTCGCTGTTGCGGCTCCCTTGGCGTGCTCCGGCTCCATGGAGGCCCCTTGCAGTGCCTGGGGGCCCTCGGAGGTTCGGGTGAGAATTTCCGGCAGGCTCCTTGAGGGGAATCGGATGAGGGACCGCGGCGCAAGAAGAGAGGAGCATGGGAGACATCCAGACGGCCAGCGGAGTGGGTGAGTGGACGAGATGGCCTCAAACAAACCATTACCCAAGTCGTTAAAACACAGGAGACTAATGGAAAAGCAATCAATATACAAATGACTCAGGACATTACAACACAAAAGCCCATTATACCAACATCAACTCCAGCAACCAATCAAGAAATAACAACCCAGCCAATCAGCCGGGCGCACCAAACCCTCCCATTAGTATTTACAGATAAAAGGCAACTCCGATCATACTTTGCTCAGACTAGCAAGAAGCCAAAAGCACCAACCTGAAGATGGCAAGTGAGACCTTGCTGAAATGTTGCCAAGATATTCTCAAACTTACATGGGAGAATTTAATTTAATTTAATTTAATAATTTGATTTATATCAAATCGCCCTGAGTGCAATGGACTCAGGGCGGCTTACAGCCAGCAATAAAACAGTACAGTACAAAGATAAGATTAAAACAAAA
This sequence comes from Pareas carinatus, assembly GCA_032468095.1. Classification (NCBI taxonomy): domain Eukaryota; kingdom Metazoa; phylum Chordata; class Lepidosauria; order Squamata; family Pareidae; genus Pareas; species Pareas carinatus. The sequence continues at coordinate 166,878 of JANHFO010009324.1, read as the reverse complement.
TTAAAAGCAATTATTATAAACTGGCAATATTAAAATACCAAATTCTTAAAATCAATTTAAAATCTAATTAATTAAAAATAGGAATGGAGGAAGGGGGCAGGGCTAGGGAAGACCTGCCTGAACAAAAAGATGTGTCTTAAGAGCACGGCGGAAAACACAGCGGCTCCACCAGCCGCAGAGCAAAAACAATAAGGCTGTGAGGCGTTTCGCGGTGGAGCCGCCAGCGGAGCCGCCACCATTTCCACGGAGCTCCTGGACAGCTGGTAAGCCCCCAAACTTCTCCCGGTCGCCCTCAGTCCCTCAGTCCTCCGTGAAGGGGAAAGACCTCCCCCCATCAAAAGAGGAGAAATTCCCCTGTTAAAATCACGGCCGGGACCGGGGAATCCCCTGGACCTTACACCCCCAGGCCCCTTTTTCTCATCTCCTCTCCTCGGCGCGTTCTACAGGAGCCTCTCTGGTGCTGCCATCTTAAACCACTCAGAGACCCAAACACACCTAGATCTACATATTTGTACCAGTGAAAATCTACAAAAACAATATGTCTCACTTGTCATCCTCAGGCTGGTGCTTTTGGCTTTCTGCTAGTCTATAATATATTATATATATATTATATATATATAATAATCCCGATTGCAATTCACAATCAGATATATATAGGTTTAATGAATCCTACTACGACCAGTTACTTGTGTGTATGCTTCCTGGAATTAATGTCTGCTACAAGTTCTGACAGTATTTGCTTAAACATCAATGGTTAGTAACTGAAGGGCATAAACAAAATATCTTTGAAAAAACAAACAAAAGAACTTAAACTGAATATATCAGCTGGGTCCACATTAAAAAATAACCAAACTGGTTCAGCAGACAGTAGACATAGCAGGAGTAAGAATGAACAGAACAAAACACAGGAGAGAGAGAGACACAGCTAGGCCATGTCCCCAGACCCTTTATATCAATCTTAAACAGTCCCCATTGGCTGACCTGTTACCATGCAAACATTTCAGGCCATGAATACTTTAACAAATACAAGAATATATAATATAATGTTATGGTTTTAATTAAATAAAAGAATTTGAGTGATAACGGATGACTTGATGACGGATCCTAGGATCAAGAGAGATGGCACACGGCCAATTCCCCCCTCTTCCCTACTCCCTCCCCCTCTTCCCATTCCCTTTCCTCCACACCCCATAATTCTGTAAATATTTGTTAAAGTTCTA
>JANHFO010009324.1:112258-126030 GCA_032468095.1 Pareas carinatus | reverse complement strand
ATACTTAAATGCTTATTATGTGTGCATTTCTCAAGTTCATTAAATATAATGGCATTTTAAAATTCTGTGTCTAACACCCACTTTCCTCTATTTTAAAAAAAATACAATGTATGTAAACACCTGTCTTAGTCAACAGCTGCTTATAAGATTTATACAGCGTTATTTTGGAAGTCAGCATAATTGAGCAGAATGGGGCAATATTTTCTGCCTAAGAATACAAGGTATCTGTGTATCTATGTTAATTGTCAAAAATGGTCTGAAAAACCACAAGTCCATAGGAACACATTAAGCATCTTAGTTATGGGGGAGAGATATTAGGAAGGAATCAAAAATTATGCTACCAAATAGTTCGTTTTTATTTGATGTAGAAGCATGTTAAGACTGTGATACATGATTTTTCAATGTGATATTAATACATCTTTTACTTATAATATCACTTGAGGGGGGGAAATGCACTAACTGAAAGATCAGATGAGGGAACATATGTATTTACACTATAAGACAGTTACATTGAATTTATATTTTGTTAAGTTTTCCTATGCATTTGAATAAACAAGTTGTCATTCAAATAACACTGATGATATTCAACTCTGTTAGGTAAAAAATAGAATTGATATTGTTAATATTTATTCTAATTATATGTTACCAACTGAACTAAATGTATGCTTCACAAATCTATATTCCTAATATTTATTTTAGATTTGTGTGTTGCTGTGAATGAAATAAATGGAATATATTTCTTATAAAGAAAATAGAGGTGCTCCTGCCGGTTTGTCAAGCAGAAATAAACAGGAGCAAAATGTTTGTTTGAGGGTTTTATACATCTTGTGTAGACATCCACATGCTGAGGCAACCATGTTGACATCAGTCCCAAGATTTCTTAGCTTTTAAGGAACAATGAGATTCTTTATTGTATCTGCTATAAAAGATTAACCTGAATACTTCTCTATATTTTTTTTAAAAAGGGACTCACTACCTAATGAACAAACTTAGTCAGATTAATCCTATTCAAATCTATTTTTGTTTCTTGAAAGTCACTAATCTTCCCCTCAAAGTGTTTGCCTCCAACATTTGCTATATGCGACATTTACTGGCATTGCATTCTGGTCATTTTGAGGTTCTGCTAGTGTCTGAATGTTCTTCTGTGATGACAGGCATTCAAATGATTTGATACTATTTAAGCCTCTCCACTATCTTCTGCTCTTAAGATTTTCTTTATGTAGGTGTTCAACTTGAGATCATCTCTGGTTAGGAACATAATCCAAGTTTACACAAATAGTTTTATGTCAATGTTTTCAACAGAACTTTCCTGTCTACTGCATCACTCTGATGTGCAAACTCTACTGTAGGTGATCTCTTAGGAGGCGACAAACAGAAGGACAGTCAAAATCCTCTCCATTCTACTAATTAAAATTATTTGGACAATGAGAAAAGTTGATGGAATACTACCAGTATTTTAAACATGTGTCCCTTAGGTGATGAGTAGGCATATGACTTACGTTTGAGTTTAGTTCTACTAAAATTGTAAGTGCTTTTACTGATGTGTACTTCATTATTTGTCATATGAAATTTCACTACAGTGAAGGAACTAGGGAAACAAATGTAGACATTCAGTAGAAAACATTCAATCTATCATCCACATTCCCTTTAAGCATCACTTTAAGTTTCTAGGACAAGACAAAGATAGAATATTCCATTTTTCCTAGAAATGTTGTTTTAGATGAAAATCAGTGCCACACCAATCTCAAAGGCAGCCTGTTCTGAAATGTTATTTGAACAAATAGTATCAGGCAGACCAGCTGCCCAGATCAGTATGGACTGACATAATCTGCCAATCATGCAAGCTGTCCTGGAGCAAACACTTAAAAAAATTGAATTTGCCTTATATTGATTTTTTATTTATGCATACATTTGCTGAATTTTAAGTGAAGAAATGTCATGGTAACTTTGGTTGTGAAATACTCAATAGTTTGAAATAACAAAATTAGCTTCTTCCTTTTTTGACTGATTTTAAATTTTACTTAGAGAAGAATTTCTGAGATGAATTGCACCGAAATAAAATGAGGCAGCAAACAGTTTGCTAATATGTCATTTTCTCATTGTTAGGTCACAACAGTTTCAGGAAATGAGGTCCTTCTTCAATCAGATATTGACTTCATCATATCGGACTGGTTTCGTGCTATCAAAAACGCAATTGACAGATTGGTATGCATTTGTTTTAGGTTTTGCTTTTATTAATTGTGCAGTAGTCTAAGAGATTCACATCATTTTGAAGCAACTTAAGTTAAAAATGCATCTCCTTCATTCCTTTAGAATTAGGAAAAGTAGCTACATGCATCTTCTATTTAAAAGTGCTTTTGGACTAAATTATAGTTTCAATAGGTTTTGAAAAAGAAGAGTGTCCCTTTTTTGAAATTATAATGATTAAATATGTTGTAAGGCAAACATTTAATAACAAATGCCATTTAACTTGTTATTTTTATGTCAGTTATACTATATAGTCTTTGAGAGGACTATTAGTTTGATTATTTTCCTGTTAATTTGACAGAATAATGCCAGTAAATATTTGACCTTTGTCTTTCCTTCCTTCCTTCCTTCCTTCCTTCCTTCCTTCCTTCCTTCCTTCCTTCCTTCCTTCCTTCCTTCCTTCCTTCCTTCTCTTTTATTCTTAACAATTTCTTTCCCTCAACGAATTTCTGATAACATTTTTTCTTAGGTGATTTTCACCATCCCTATTATAAATTTCATATTTCATCTCCCTTTGCTAAAAGTATTTGAAAAGATGTGTATGATTCTGAGCTTGTGAAAAGAGACACCTTTCTTGCATGTCTAATTAGATCTTGCCCAGACTGGCTTGGTGGCATTTCAGGGTGCAATGTAGGCACTTGTTTTAAAATACTAATAAACAGTTGAATAGGATATAAACAGTAAAGCTCTATAATATGAAGGTGTTATAGCATGCTGTAAAATGATAATTTTCCCGAGACTTTAAATGATGTCTACCAGAAACTGGCAGAACAACCTAACATTTAATAAGTTGACTTGCTTGAATATTCTACTGAGACAGCACCCTAAATTTGCAATTCTGTATATCTTTACCTGGAAATGAGGCTCTGTGAACTAAGTGGGCTTATTTTAAGTTTAAGCTGCCCATATATCCACTAAATTGATCTCTAAGAAGGAGGTATAGTATACATGATTTTCCTTATTGAATATATGGAACTTTCCTATAACAATAACAAGTAAATTCTGGGATGCATATTGCACATGACAGTTTCTCTCTGTATCTCTCACACTGATTAGAACAACATAAATGTGTAAAAGATAATATAATGGCTTCCTAAATGGTTTCAAAATTAAAAAATGAAATTTTTCATCTTATATTCTTATTTTAAATTACTTCACAGGATTGTTGTGATGAAATAGCAGAGTGTACCTAAAGACTGCAAATATGAATCTTACTTTCAATTAATTCTATAGTACCTAGGCATCCAATGCTAACCAATATATCAAAATAATGAAATGTAATTTGTGACATCATAATACATGTGTTTCCTTTGAGTTTGTTACATTGCAGTGTCTAAATGGAGGAACTTCAATCACAATTTACAATTCATTTCTTGTCCTTCCTTGACCCCATTTCTCACCACCTAACGGACACAGAACCAATTGCAATGTAGTAATCTTAAAACACATGTAATCCATTCATTATATTCATGGAGACTTCTCCTAAACCTATTGTTAGAAGTACACCAGTATTTCATCCGTTTATACGCACAGAAATATTGTAACTGTAAGTCTCAGAATAAATTAAGATAATCAGTTAACATAAAAAAAATATGAAAATAATATCTTACCTTGTTAAAACTATAACAAAAATTCAGCTGAAGTTAAAGTCCTTTCCAATGAATTCCAAGGATGGAATCAGAGAAAGGTGTTTAAGCATGCAGTCAATGTGTTCATGGAAATGGATTTTTCAAGTACATAACATTACTGGATTGTGCTCCATTTATGTCATGTACGTAATCCTAATATTCTTGACTTGATCTGTGTTTTCAAACCAAGGGATGCAGTATATCAGTGCCTAATATATTTTCATGTCTGATTTTTATCTGTAGAAATAAAAAGTGACCTTAAGTTTTATGTTTACAATAGTGTTATGTGAAATATTTTGTACAGAGGCTTCTGTAAATGAAATTTTCTTTTACAATGTACAATAAGTTGGTTTGTTTTGCTGTTTTCTAAATTTTTGTTGCTTTCATTAATTTACACAAAATGCTTCTAACAATATTTTTCTATCATTTTATCTTTCTAGCCTAAAGAGAAGAGTTACTTATCAAAGAACAATGAGCTCAAAATTCAAAGATCTTCCAGTTCTGAATTACTGACTTTTCATGCAGGCAGTAAAGAACCAAAAACAGAAAATAGAAAGTCTTTAAGTAAGTAAAAGTATTCTGGGTAATGAAAAGTTATAGAGAACCTTCCGTTAGTAAAAGACAGTGTTGTATGTTGACTTTTAGATCCTCCAGTATATTTCCCCCCCAAATTCTTTAGTTGTGACAGCTCTTGAAGAAGAGAAATGGGACCAAAAATTTATGGAAGGGTGGAGTGATTAAAAATTCATGGCTTGCATTCAGTGTGTGTTGGGTGCCAATTATGTTGGGTGCAGCATTAATGCATCATTAGGGAGCATGCATCAATTTGTGAATTCGTGATGCATCAGTACTGAATCCAAAATAAACATGGCACCAATCTTGTTTAGTCTAACAGTGATAACATTGTTATACATACAAAATTAGCAATATTTTGGAGGACTACATTTCATCTCCCAGGTTCAAATGCAATATGTTATTAAATAGCAGGGGAACACTCTTGCCATCGTATCTTTTCCTGGGTTTCCTGGGTAGATTTAGCTATCAGTTGTGGAAAACAGGATTAGCTGGATGTGTGGCTTGATCTGTCATAGTCTTAAAGTTATAGAGCTTTACATATAAATGAATGTATGAGGGAAACAGTTTGAAGTGTTTGAAAATATTGCTGATTGTTTATAAGATAATGATCTCTGTATCATTATGTAAAAGAAACCTCAAGCTGAACGATTTCACAAACTCTGAAGTAGTAGAAAGCCAAGAATAAAAGCATCAAAATCAACAAAAAGTCATACAAATAAATGTAAGCTCAACATAAATTTAAACTGCTATTAAGCAGTAGTGTAGCAGCATCCTACTAAACCATTTGAACTCAATAAAGCTGGTGAAAAAGATACTCTTGTCCCAATGATGTTACCTGGTTTGGATAATGAAACATCTGCAAGAAAATAACCAAGCTCAAAGAGCACAAAGGACCTCTCATTTCAACCGCGAACTACAAATATTCTCCTTTGTTGAAGATATTCTCCATTTCCTTCTGAAAGATAATCAAGTAGGGACAACCTCACAAAAACCTATTTTTTTTTACTCAATTCCCCTTGAGCATTCAATGGAGGAGAACCACAACCATGTTCTTTTTGAGTAGAATACACAAGATCAGCAGACTCCAGTTAGAGAAGATAATGATCTGGTCCATAAAGGGGTTTATAGGAAATGCCAGTCTTTTGAATTCCATGTTGTATTCTCTCTCTCTATATATATATATATACACAAGTTCTATAGGAACTTTATTGGTAAGCAGACCATGAGAATGTAAGAATTTTACTGAATTAAGAAAATGAGTAATGACCAATGCATTGATTCAATTCTGCCTGGATTAAGTTCCGCTTTCAGGGCTACATAGTTTAGAACCCCACCAGATATTCTGCATATATATATTCTCTCCTAGAGGATTTACTGAGGTGCAAAAGGCCAGTGTTCCTCACACTTTTTAAGAGAGGTCAGAGGTATGAGCTCCTATGCTGAGTCCCGTCAAATAGACAGAGGGAAGGAAATTTGAGAAGAGAAACTGCATTGAATCACTGGATCTTTATAGCTCAGGATTACCTTGACTCTAGCAGCAGCTCTGATGCTTTTTGTTCAGTATGTTGTTCCTAGCAAGGTGCCATTGTAAGGGGTTAGATGAACGCAAAGATGGTCCCATTGGAAGAGAGCAGATGAACATAAAGATGAAGAAGATGGCATCTGCTTTCCTTAGCCACTTAGTGTCAGCTTTCAGATGCATGCTATTTTTGCAAGATGGCTAACTCAATTGGCTATACCTATACCATAATTAGTTAAGAAGCTAAACAGATAAATTTGACAGCTGATGGAAGCTATATTGAATGCCCCAGCATTTTAAGGGTAAATATTATTGAATGCATTTATTGTTCTAGCAATCAACATTTTAGCTAACTTGTTCACATGAGGATGTAAATCTGACTCCCTTTCAGTCTCGTTAAAGATCCCGTTTGTCTCTCCTTTGTTCAACCCTACTTAAAAGTGGCTCATGGAGAACAGCTCCAACCCATGGACCCCTACCCCTTTGCCATTTTTTCTGGCAGGAAGCCATTAAACTGTCTCACCATTTGTTGTTGTCTTTTATGCTTCTTGGCATCATAATTCTAACATCTCTTCAGTAATGATTTAGAAGACAGATCAAGTTCCCAGCAATGAGATAAAGTTAGCAGGCAACCCAGCACTTGAACCACAAAAAAAAAAGTTGTGAGGAGCCCCTGCCGTGCTGAAACTTTCTTTTTGAAAGGAAGAACAATCCGCCTTGAACTTGCACGGATTTCAGCTTTGCGTGTATGTTTATATAGAGTAGCTTGAATTGCCTTGAAAATATGTATTTCAAATTTTCTTTTAGCCCCTTGAGAGGGAGTAATTATGTGGAATTAGAAAAATGTTAGCATTTGCTTACTTATTAGTAGTCAAAGCACAAATTGTGTTGTCAGTTTTTTGCCTTTGGCTTCCCGTGCCCTTAATGTTCACACCAGTATCGTTGCCAGAATTATCAGCAGCCAGAGCCAAAATTGCTTTAAAAAAGGCCTGAGAAGTGGTAATGACACATTGTTAGCAGTTAACAGGTGGTCGTTCCATTGTCCAGTTTGACTGCAAAGCTCAGAGACAATCCATCCAGGATTTGTGAGAGGGCATTTTAAAAGAGTTTTTAAAAAGTGGAACAGTTGCGTTTCGTGACTAATCTTTGGAAACTAAGGACTGAAGAACAAGATCATACTTCAAGTAAAATGAATGAGAAATCAGTTTCTGATCTGAGATTTGAAATGACGTGTTGAGGTGTTTCATATTCTTTCTTCTCTCTCTCTTTCTCTCTCTCTTTCCTGAGATTAAATGCTGAGGTTCTGCCTTATCAGACTCCTAAGGTATTCAATCTTCACTTTTTTTGCAACTGAAAAATGTTCAGATTTAAAAGAACACTTGAATGTTTTATTACCTGGTATACACTTTTATGTCTCATGCACCTTATAATGTAGAAAGTTAACAGTCTTTTTTTTAATAAGGCAAGTCACCTAGTTTTTATCTGAATACAGAAAGGAGCAAACTACACCCTTTGCCTTTCAGCCCCAGACTAGAGGCTTTAGCAGGGGCAGGGACTGCTAAATCCACTAGTCTGGGGCTGGAATGCATAGAGAGTAGTTTGCTCCTTTCTGCATTCTAATAAAAACCAAGTGCCTTGCCTCATAGAAGAAAAGGCCTGATAGATCCCCTGATACAAGCCAACAAAGAGAGGAAGAACCTATGGTTCAGTGGCTAAGACATAAGCGGAATATGTCATCCAGTCCAGGTTCGAATTTCACCAATGGTATGCCTCAGTGATGAAAGCTAACAAGCTAGAAATGGTCATCCAAGACTCCCTTTCTTTCTTTGTCAGCTTGTAAAACTTCTTTGCTGTCTATAAAAGTTAACAAAATTATGGATGCATGTAAAATTTGCTGGATTACTGTAACTGTTTAAAGAATCCTTGTCAGGACTGTATCACATACTCTATGCAGGAGTATGTTCCTAGACAGGCAGTTTGGTATAGTGGCTAAGGCATCAAGCTAGAAACTAGGAGACTGAGAGTTATAGTCCCACCTTAAGTGAAAAGTCAGCTGGGTGACCCTGGGCCAGTCAGTCTCTTTCAACCCTAAGAAGCAGGCAAAGGCAAACCACTTCTCTAAATGTTGTCAAGAAAACTCCTCCAATGACTTCCTCAGGTGGTCAAAGTAGTCGACACTAACTCAAAGGCACACACACAAAATATGTTTCTGGCTGTGTTGTTTATAATTGAAAAATGGTTGGATGCTAGCGTGAAGAAATAATTTCAAATAAAGGAATTGGATACTTGACCACATTGCTTTTTTCTGTTTTCTAAAGCTTGGACTTGATCAAGGATTTTGTTAATTCTTTTCATCCATAAGTAGTGGAAGGAGAGGCCCAGGCAGGGATCAAGTTAATAAGGTGAATGGTTGAAGCATTTTCCTATCCACAACTATTATTCTACTCACAAAGACTGCTCTAAAAAAACTACAAAAATGATAGAAAAAAATAAATATGATCTATGTATTAACGTGCATCTTATCCTAAATGTGTTTTAAAGATTAGAATAGAATAGAATAGAAGAGAAAAGAATAGAAGAGAATAGAAGACACCTTGGAGATCTTCTAGTCCAACCGTCTAAAAGAAGAAAAGCTAAATATGTTTCTTAACTATATGGGTAGATCCCACAGTTTATTATTAATTGAAATCTATCCAGTTATAAATATATTTCGAGCCCCTAAAGCTGATAAACATATTTATATCATTTAAACATGCATATTTAAATGATGGGTTATCTTTTAGTGTATATATTTGCACAAGGCTATTCCTCGACTCAAGGACATTTTAAACATTTATCATACAATGGCTGCAAGTCAGTTCGGCAAATGGTTATGATTTTATTAACACTTCCATCATTCTGATTTTCTTCAGTTTTTTTATACTACATTATTTCTTTACAGGTAAATACAATTTACTGCTATTTAGAAATATTCCGTGGTCATTATACTTTCAACAAGATATATCGTGGTTTCTATTCAGAAGCATAGTAAATTAATTATTTATCAGACATTACTCCTTTCTACAGAACCTAATTAGACAGAAATCCTGGAGCACAGTCAGAGCTAAACTGGAAAGAATTTGAATTCCAGAGTTGACCATTAATTTACCACCTTAATGCTATAATTTTACTTAGCACTAATAGTCTGAATGGGACTCTGGAAAAATGCATTTCTTAAGCTGTTCCCTTTCTACAATTGCTACAGCTCAAACTAGAAACTTTTGCGTTCGTAAGTGCTTCTTGCTTATGAAAAACTATGTTTCATATTGTAATACTTTTTTGGGAATTAACGTATCCTCAGACTTTAAATCACTTGGATATATTCAGCCTTAGCTCATTCTGGGTGGAAGGAGATCAAGAAAGCTTTTCTTCAAAATAAATTTCAGAGAACAATAAACTGTTCTTAATCTCTGATTTGTTCTATTATACCTTTTTGGGTTCTGATTTAGGATTGCTTCTCAGTCCTAGGTTAACCCAAATTTAAAACCAGCTGGATGGAGCTCAGATGCCTTCTAATACCTGGAATGGTTCAGAGCTTTTTTGTTATATCTCTATCCTCCCTCATTCTCTTCTCCTTCCTAAACTTCCATGACAATAAATGAAGTTTCTGTAGTTCCTTGTGAATTCATGTATCAGGCTCCAGATGCACGCCTTGCGTGTATTTTATTTTTAAAAAAACCAGTAATATCAAGAACTATAGGAGCTATATTTCTTAAAAGTTTTGAGTGCTGCTGAGAATGTTTGCAGTCCCTAGGACTTGAAACATGAGGTTTCTACAATAATAGAAGTGCAACTGGAATCCACCCAATTTAAAGTTGGATTTATTTCAAACATCTACTGGATGGTTTCCAAATTCTTTTTGATTTTATTGGGATCAGTTTTGAACTGCAGTAGGGGATTCTCCCATCATTTCTTTCCAAAATAACCCTCACTTACTTTAGTAGAAGCTCATTTTAAGTTTTCAGATGGAACCATAAAGTGATGCAAGCCTGCTTTGCTCCAAGTCAGATGCCTAATGTAATTAGGTTGACAGTGGCTGGCTGCAACTCATCATAGTTTCAAGAAGGTGTTATTCCAAATCTACCTGGATTGCTGAAGAAGAGACATGGTCATGTGCTCAGGAAGCAAGGGTTTCAGTAACATTGCTCTGGGTGGATGGTCAGACATTTTTGCCTTCTGGATCCTTATTTCTTACTACCATTGTTATGATAAAAGAACTACTATAATTTTCTGGGTTGAGACCAAGCTATGAATAACCATCTCTCTTCCTTCCAGTGCATGCATGTCTATCCCCACCCACTCATCCAATGGTAACAAAGGGCTTGCCAGGAAGAAGAGTGCCTTTAAGCTATTGATTTATTTATTAGTAATCTAGGAGACATTCTGATCAAGATACAGTCAGAGGTTTGATAATGAAATGTAGTGCAAAAGCAATATACTTCCAGCCTGTACCTAGCATTTCAATCCAGGTTCATATTTCTTATTTCAATTCTTTCAAGTGCTTCATGAACATTTCTTGAAGTCTATTCTTATCTCTAAAGGAGCAGAAATATCTTTGAAGAAGCAAACCTATTTCCTAGGGTAATGGCGTAGTTGTCTGCATCGCGTCTTGCATTCTACTAGAAAAGAATGGTATACAGGGTGGGATTTCTTCCTGTTCTCTTGCTCCGTTCCCAACACATCCTGCTAATATGCTCCAGGAAGTCTCCCAGTTTCCCAAAGCAGATGTGAGGAAGTGCAGGGGTAGCAACAGTGCAGAGGTTACATTATTTCCCCAAGCATTTCCATTCTGCTCATGAATGTCCAGCATTGGATACAAACAGTCCTCAACTTCCAGCGAGTCACATGGCGACCATTCCAAGTTATAATGGTCTCTCCAAAAGCTATTTATGACCCAGTTTTGAAAATCGGACCTCATCCTCCACCCCTACTGTCACATCATGAAATTTAGGGTGCTTGCCATCATCCCACATTTATGATCATTTGACATACCCTGAGGTCACATGTCCATGATTTGCAATGGTTCTGCTGGAAACCAGTGTTTACTTTTGGTTTTCAGCAAAAATTGACCCATAACTAATACTGGATTGCCCTAATGACTTTGGGTTTCACTTAGCAAGTGTGATGTCTGTTTAATCCCTGTAGTGTCCAATTTACACCTCATTTTCTTCATGATCACCTTGAAGAAGGTCATAAAAGCAAGCATGGTCATGTGGTGATCCACTTTACAGCCATTGTGACTTATGGTCACAATTGCCAGATTCAGTTATGGTCATAACTTGAGAACTACCTATATACCCTGTTTTCCCCAAAATAAGACCTAACCAGAAAATAAACCCTAGCATGATTTTTCAGGATGTTCTTAATAGAAGCCCCTTTCAAAATAAACACGTTAAGATTGTCAGCCAGATCGATGCATTTAGTACCATATTTTCCTTGAAAATAAGCCCTAACCAGAAAATGAGCCCCAATGAGTCTTTTGGAGCAAAAATTAATATAAGACTCGGTCTTATTTTAGGGAAACATGGTAGCTCATTTTTTTCAGCTTTGGCTTTGGGGACTTTTGACCTTTTTTCATATCATGTACACTATTGACAAATTCATATATATTGCTGCTGTTCTGTGAATACTAGTGTAGGATGGAGCTAGTATATTGAGTGAAAGAAATATCAGATAATTTGCTCCCATATCTATCCTACTTATAAGTGAAAAGGCTCCTAGGACAGTTAGCAGCTATAACCATCAAAAGAATGGCAGCCTTTACAATCTAAAAGACATAAGAGAAAGAAATAAAGGGAAATATGAAGAAAAAAATCAACCTCTGCAATGAAAGCTGAAACAGAAAGTGATAAAAGGAAAGGATGCTTGTACACCCTCTGTGTTTCTACCACTTGGTCTCTCAAAACTATCTTGAAACCAATCCATGGTCATCTCCATGTCCTACTCAGTCATCTTCCACATATCTTTAGTTCATCTTATGTTCATTTCCCTAGTTATGTCCAACCCTCATCCCCACACAGTTATTGTTTATGAAGAAAAGTAGCAACATTGCAGGAAGTTCAGATGGGTCAAACAGAAGCTGGTTTCTGAATAGCATAGCGATTTTATGAATGCTTCATGGAGCTATGAGGAGTGCAGTAAATTCTATATGTTCTTTATCATGAGCAGCCCAATCAATTGATGAAGAATATGTTGAAGTTATATAGTTTAGTCCCATATCATTTTGTCAAGAAATGCTAACCTGCTTTCTGCAATGGCGTGGTTATTTCTTTGGGTGCCATGGTTATGGAGCTAGCACCAGTCTTCATAAATGTCCATACAGTGCTTCTTAATAAAGTGTTACATTCCTTTTGGTAGAATCAAGAAAATATTGACAGAGCAACTCTTTGATGCATATGCCATTTTCAAGACCATTTTTAAGACCATGTAAAGTTTCTTGCTATTTTTACTAGTTCATCTCCTATGATTCCTGATTGATCATTTTTCTGTCATCCATTATTTTGTACAATCCTCAGCAATACTTACTCAATAATATCAATTTTTCCTTCACTTTGTAGCACTTTTTAAAGAGCATCCATTTGTTTAGAGCCAAAATGTAACTATATATAGCATCCATATAAGCATTTTCTGGAAAAAACTATATTTACTGAAATATTCAAATTTTGGTCCTACAGAAAGTTTGATGTCAATCTTTTTTTTAGATCTATTGTTAAAGAATGACCTACTTTTGTTAAAAGCAGAGCCATTATACAACTGTTATCATTCGTACAATTCTATTCAAGCAATATTTTTTCATAGTGCTTAACATGAGGTCTTTATTACTTTGTCAATATGAGTAGGCTGCTATATTACAATATGATAATATAATAGTAATATGACTTCTGATTTTTATGACAAGACCTTTAACACATAGACTAGAATATTTAGTCATGCTGCATCCAGAATACACTGTTACTTCATAGGTTCACATATACTCCCAGTTTTCTTTTCCTTCCAAAATTACAACTGGAAATCAGGGAGCAAAATAACATAACTTACAAAAGATGGAATTATGGAAGGTTTCACAAATTCCCTCTTTTCTGGATCATCAGAGTAGACTGCCTGCCTTCTTATAAATTCTCTCTATATATATTGATGAAGGAAGTAAACCTGCGAATTTGAATGCAAGTAGTTGGAAGCAACTGCAGTCATAGCGTTTAGCTGAGTTATAATTGCCTGAAGTGGCCTAATATTGCAAACATTATTGCTGCATTCTAATTAAAAGTAAGCAGTTGTTGCTTTATGTGTGTAGTGCACTGGCAATGCTTTATTCAAGGTTTTCTTTGTTCATTGAGAGTATATAAGAGTACTAGTTAATGTGACTAACGTTTTCATTATCTCACTATTGTTGCCATTAAGATATATATTACTTTTATATAACAGTAGAGTGAAAAACATGTCTCATTTTGAATTAAGTATTATGTTAGAGGTTAAGCAGCAGTGGTAAACAATGTAAGAATGGATTAGTCAAAGAATACCTTGACCATAGATTGCCACCAATGGTTTATTCCTCCTTTTCCAGTAACAACCTCTCATCTCTGACTTTGAAACCCGAACAGTTTTAAACTGGGTTCTTGTTTCAGTTGCTTAATCCCCTTTCATAAATCATGTTCAAGTGCTGGAATAATTTGCACATCATTTAAGAATATTTACTTTGAAACATTCACCTCAAGCCTTTTTTGTATATCCTTTCTCTCTAAAGATTTGTAGTATTTGTTTTGTTC
>JANHFO010009324.1:98297-109697 GCA_032468095.1 Pareas carinatus | reverse complement strand
ATCTATCTATCTATCTATCTATCTATCTATCTATCTATCTATCTATCTATCTATCTATCTATCTATCTATCATGCATGTTCAGTCCTACTTCTAAACTAATTTATTGAACTGATTTGTAATTGTAATTTTTCCTATTCATTTATTTTTGTGCTTTATACATCAACGTCTGCTTTATTATGTAAACTCTACCTCAATTAAGTTATTAAAACATTATTGAACAACAAAAGTCCTAGAAAATTGAGATAATTTACCTAGTTTTTAAATTATCCATAATAATTTAAGAGGTGTCAATTTAGCACTGTCAGCTAAATAAGAGTAGGGTGAAACAACCAGATCCTATATTAATTAAATCAGATACCATTAATAAAAAGTTTTTCATTGTTTCCTTCCTTTTGTCTCTTATTTTGAAATATAAAAAACCAAAAACAGTTAAGTGGCTTATCTGTTTGCTAAAAAGCTTTGCCTACGGTATATAATAGACCTCTTGAGGCAGAAAATATTATTTTTTCAAGAGAAGATAAACTTGGGATATTTATCGGAGATTTTCAGTATCTATCAAACTAAAACCTAAAATAATACCACATTTACTTTCAAATTGTCAGCAGTGAATCCTGGCCCCAAATTAGTCATATCAGGATTTAGAAGAATGGGTTTAATTTAGGGATGTTGGCAAAAAATAAACTATATTATTTTGATTTGAATCAACTTTATCCATTTCTCTCCCATCTGCATGTTTAGACTGAAATATGTTTATCTGTTGCATTACTGGAAAATAGAGCATTTCGGTACCACAGCTTTAAATGAGTAGATTCAGATCCATAAACCAGCTGGAAATAAAACAAGTTTCAAAGATGTAATTGCAAATGTCTTTCCTTGTATCCATGGTGATGACTAGTCCACATTGCATTTATCACTGTCCCTGATTGGTGGTTCCCCTTTCTTCTTTAACCCTTTCTGACTAGTACAAAGCAATAGAGACAAGTTCATCATTTTTCCTGGCATTTGGAGCAGAAGGGGGAAAACTCAATTTCACTTGGTTGTTGAATTGAATTGCATTTTTCAATACTAGGTGAAATTCCCCTATCTTCTAGGACTGGCGCTGTTCAATAATGTTTTAACAGTTTCATTGACGTAGTGTTTACGTGACAAAGTAAACAATCAAATTCACAAATAATTGTTCTGAAAACCAAGATAAGATCTTTGATTACACATTTCTCAATTACTTTAAAATTATTTCTTTAAGAAAAGGTAATAAACTCTGAGAGTCAAGACAATGCTCCATGTAGAAGTTGTTTCCAAATGATAAGCACAACCATTGAAGAATTCTGTTAACAGTGGTAGAACATATGGTTTCATGCTCCCTAAACCAAAAACAGATATAAAATATAAATTTATGAAAATACATTCTTAAATAAGAACAGACTGAGTAACTGTATCTTACATAATTTTCCAAATAGTCGACATTTCCAAATTGGTCAGTGTTGCTGTGCTAATGTATGACTTTGACTTTTCAAAATGAAAGGGGAAATATTGTATTTCTCTTCTGGAAACCACGCTAATAAAGGCATTGGTCTGATTATAAATCCATAAGAAGAGACAGATCATGGTCTCTTTGGATATCTGTATGTTTCTCCCATGCAAAAAGGGCAACTAGTAGAAGCTCTATCAGAAGCTACCCATAAAATATCCTGTCTCACCTTTGTCATTGACTTTCAACCATTCATTTAGTGGCTGTTTGAAGTTACAGCACTACTGAAAAAAATGACTTATGACCATTTTTCACACTTACGGCTGTCGCAGCATCCTGATGGCCATGTGACCAATATTCTAATGCTTGGCAACTGACATGTATTTATGACAGTTGCGGTGTCCCAGAGTCATGTGATCACCTTTTGTGACCTTTTGAAAAGCAAAGTCAATGGGGAAACCAGATTCACTTGACTACCATATTACTAACTTAAGAACTGCAGTGATTTATTTAGTAACCATGGCAAAAAAGGTCCTAAAATTTGTTTACCAACTAACTGACTTCCTTAGCAATAGAAATTTTACACTATTTTGTGGTCATTAAATCAAGGACTACTTGTATGTTATGGCAACTTCCATGGAAGCAGCTTGAAATGGAGTTGAGAAGAAAAGCTATCTAGAGAGAGACACATGATGGTGAAGAACAAGTAAAGCAAAGAATGGTAGGCCTGAGTGTGCAGCAAGTAGTTGCACAGACTCTTAATCTGGGAGTGATTTCACATATTATTAAAGAGATGAAAAGTAGACATGTGAGTAACTGCTAGAGTGTTCAAAGTGCTAAGATTCACATACATGAAACCCCCAAGTGAGAGACGCAAATCTTTTCTAGGCATTTTAGAAAAAGTACATCCCGTTAACCATTTAACCTTTAAGTTTGGTAGATGCTAAATTTGAACTTTTGAGTATTTATTTGTACCAGATCTAGAGTAAGGTCTTTTCTTTTCCTATCTCTAGCACTTAAGACGCACTAAAATAAAATGTCTGAAGATCAGTTTTGAGAGTTCTTATATATGATTAATTGATTATGTGCCGTTATATAGTTGTCAGTTCTTAGTGACCGCATAGATAGATTTTTCTGGGTGATAGCTTGTCTCTGAGTTCATGTTTCAGGTCTTTCTATGGTGTGCTCATTTCCACTGTAACTGAGTCCATCCATCTTGCTGCAGGCTGTTCTCTTCTCCTTTTTCTTTCCACCTTTCACAGCAGTAGAGTCTTCTTCAGAGACCTAGGTCTTCATATAATATGGCCACAGGAGAATAGTTTGAGCCTGGTCATTTGTGTTGTCACTAAGAATCTTTGGGTGTGCATGGTATTCTCAGGAGTAAAATTCAAAAGGATGAATAGCCTTCCCAACCAGTTTCTTCAAAGTTCAATTTTTGCTTGAGTAGAACCCACAATATTGCTGTTTGCCCAATTCTCATCTTTCTAGGTATAAACACATCACAATATCTGGATAACTTTCCCAAGATCTTGGACACATGTGCTCTACCAAGTGCCAGTCTACAGTGTAGTATTTCTTGACTGCTTGTTCCTTTGCTGTGGATGATTGATTCTTAAATAAAGAAGGTCTCCATCACTTTGATACCTTCATTGCCAATTCTGAAGCTTATTATTCTTTCTGCTGTCATTAGTTTGGCCTTCTTTATATTTAATATTAGTCCCATTTTTACCATTCACCTTGACTTTTATTTTTAGAGCTTTAAAGTTCTATGATTGCTACTTACAAGGAAGTAGGTATCAGATTTGACGTGGCTGTTTCATAGTCTTTTCTCAGTCTTTGAAGGGTAAGTGCATAGCCAAATAGGAGTCTCTTCCACCAGGAATGCAAAATCTTCCTACAATGGGTTGTACAATCCTACTTTCCACTTGTCATCTACCACTGATTACGTTTTTGTTGAAAAAAAAACAATTTTAGTAACAAAAGTGCCTAAAATCTTTCACAAAAAGGCAATATAGATACACCTATGGAATAGTAACTTTGGTATAAGTTACTGCTTGCTTCTATTCAGTAAATAGTAATCACTGATTCCAGGATCTTTCCATAGCAAGTACAGAGTTTTCCTTTTTCAAAACAAATGTTTGATGTAAAGGGATAAGATATATGACAATCCTGTACATTTTGTTTGCTCAACTATCATACTGGTACAAAATTACATGGATTCAGTCATACTGTTTTTGCTTTTCTTTCTTTCTGCCATGAGCAATTTTATAGTTTGGCTATAAGCATCTCTTATAAAAACCATGATTTCAGTATGTTTGGAATAGTTTAAGCTCAGCTCCATTACAACTTTTGATTCCTTCATAATATAGATGTGAGAAGATTAGGTCTTAGTTTTCAGCGTTTCTCTCGGCAAATCATACACATTTTTGTCTCCTTGCTTTCCTGTTTTCCTTGGTGCTTGAATATTTTTTTCCTATGATAAGTGTCACCCTGTCACTCTTCTCACATATTTCAGAGCTAATTAAGATAAATGGTGATTATATGTCAGCAGTGATTTGCAGGAACAACTACAATTTGGCATCTTTTCCAGCTCAGAGAAGACTCTTGGTGAGGAAATGATACTAGTTCTTATGTTACATGCATGCAGATCCATTGGTAGAATTCTATTTACAGTAAGTGGAAAGTCAAGAAGAAGTCAAGAGACAAGGGGGAACCAATAAAATGACTTAGTTTTTTTTCTGCCATTAATATCTACAGAGGAATCCAGTTGGCATTCCAACAATCCCTGGCATAAAGACTGCAAGCAGTAGAGTGTGAGTGAGAGTCATGTGTATCTGTGTGTTCATGTGTGTGTGTTTATTAGAAAATTTATACTGCTATCCAACTCATTTTCAGTGACTCTTTGCAGTTCACAAAAAATAAAAGTCCCAATACAAAAGTCAATAAACACTCATCCATCTGGTAACAGCAATCAAACTAACCACTTCATAAGTTCCCTATTACTTTGGGGTCCCTGGCCCATTGACCAAACCAAACTTCAGGGCCTTTTGAAAGAGTATCAAAGTGGAGGCTAATCTTATTAATGCAAGGATGATGTTCCACCAGGGAGAGAATCACTACAGAGAAGGTTCTTCCTTTTGGTCCCATCAAACAGACCTCATTAAGAGAGGCGACCCATAACTGCCTCTTTTCTCTGGTGGGTTGGGTGAGAAAAGACTACTGAGAAAAAAGGATCATTCAACTACCCCAGCCCCAGGCCATGTAGGGCTTTAAAGATGACAATCAGCATCTCCAATAGGACCTGGAAGCAAATTGGCGGTCAATGTAGCTTCAATAGACACATAAATATGTGCATACAGTAGAAAGGCCTAAGCAATTCTGTTATTTTTATGCTATTTTTATTTCTGCAAAATTTCTCCATTTACTGACTTCCATTTCCATTTAGTTCAAAAAGTTCAAAAATTCAGCAGAAGACTTTGCACACATTTCCATATACTTTTTGTCCATTCTATTTTGTACATGTTTTGTCCATTCCATTTTTTCATTATGTGCTTGTTTATTAAACAACTTTTTTAGGCTGTAGGAAAAGTTAATCTTCCAAGTACATATACATTTTGGACTTTCTTACAGATCTGACAAGTTCAAAATCAGTGCATTAGGGTACCTCCGACTGTAGGGCTTCAGAGTTCCTCTGCTTGCAAACTCCAATGAAAACAGAATTAAAAGTTTCAGAATTGTGCTGACAAAGTCAGAATTTTTTTAAAAGGTCATTGACATGATTTAGTGTAATTGGATTGTTTCTATATCTGAAAAACAGAGAGAAACTTTCTTTGATTGATTGGTATACTATCTATGGTAGGCTAGGAATAAGTACAGCAAGATGAATTTTAAGAACATCTTTGTCCTTCGTGCAAAAACTTATGAACCACAACTTTAATAATTTGAAATGAGCAAAGCAAATGACTGCATTTATGGCCAGGAATTACTGGTTTTACAATCTAACACATCTGGTGGACACCAGATTATAGAAAAGTACTTTAAATTAAGCTCTTACTGGGGCTACAAAAGTGCTTTTAGGTAAGCCATGCAGATAATTAAATAGAACATCTATATTTCTTACAATAGAGATGCAAATATTTGGTGGAGCATGTAGCACAACACAATTCTGGGTGTCTCAATGAAAGGATAGTTTGCTTCTCTAATGTATTTCAGTTAGAAAAGTGGCACTTTAAAGAAATTGGTTTTGCTATACACATGATGTGAAATAATCAATAATGCTTTAGTCTGACAAGCTCTGTCAATATCCATTGTCACAGTTCAGAAAGTCATTAATGGATAGTTCTTCAAAACCAGTGCTCCCAACACTTGTCCAGAGCACTGAGATAACACCAGATTAGGCTGGAATTAATCACCTATGATAAAGCCTTGGATTTAGGATAAATGTCTTGTAAATTGTGAAATGAGAGTTCTTTTAGGAATAAACATAGCCATGCTACAATGACATACTTTCTATACTATTGAAATACCTACTCTGGTCTAATTGCCTTTGACTGTTATTCCAGTCTGAATTCTGCCACAGAATCTTTTTTTAAAAAAGCAACAAGCCAGCATCACCTGCATTTTATTATTTGGACCCAATACTAATCCTCTAAGCAAAGACTTGATAAAGTGAAGAGAAGTATCATTGTACCTTTAATCAACCAATATGATCAGAATGTTTGTTATGCAAATATTTACACTATTCATTTAATCTAATCCCCCATCCAAACCAGTTCCAAATGAAAGCTATCTTGAAGCACTCAAGAGTTCACCAGCAGTTTTGGATTTCCTGAAAATATCACAGTTCATTAACAAGATTAAATTCTTCATTTGCTTCATCCTATTAAGCTTGCTTGTTTAAAAGGTTTTGTGTTATGGAATTAAAGTCAACACAACTTGTGCAATATTATCCCATCCTGTGATTTAGGTAACAGGGAAACACAGTAAAACATTTTGAGGTGAATTCTGGATCCTCATCCTGTCTCTACCTGCCTTTTTAATAGACAGTTTAGTAAGATTTCTTATGAGAAATGACTACATCTTTGTGGGTCAGGTGTGGTAGAAACATCTAGCTATGTTTTGTTGTATTGTGAATTTGTTAGAAATCCTGTTTATATATAGCACCACAGATCAAACAGAGTGTACAGTCACCATGAGATTTTACTGCTTAACTATATAACTGCAACAGGAAACAGGAAACCGTACTTAGAAGAAAAGAACATAGAGTATATACCATAGATACAAACTTATAAACACTGCCATCTTCATATTGAAATACCTAGCGGATCTTTATATTGTGGTTATCTTATTATATACGATTTTGTTAACTAGAACTATTCAGTAGATAGGAAGCAACACAATTGACTGTTCGGAAGAATCATGATGTAGGCTCTAATTAACCAAAGTTAAATGCTTTGAAATTCACCTTAATGTGCTTTGTTTAGATTTGAATATGTGCAGATAGATACATAAGTAGGTATAAAGAGAACATAGTCATTAAACACCTGAAGAAATAATTCTATATAATACCCTTATCCCATCCGGTTTATAGCCAGGTCAAGAAATGTTGGCCTGTTTCACTTCACGCCATACAGCAGAGTTCCTTGGAATTTTTGCATATTGCTGCCAAGAGTTGTTCCCATTTGAACTCAGAGGTTTTAAAATAGAACTCACGAACAAAAGAGCTAGCCATTCACAGGACACTAACCTCTATATTCTATGATATATCATCCTAAGAATGCTATCATTAAAAATGTGGATTTTTTTATCCCCCCCCATATAACGGGTTATTGTCCCATACTGTGAGTGTTCCAGTAAAAAGTGTCCTTTTATATGTCCTTTGTGATTACTAATGTGCAGAAATATGCGTGGGGTCAGTCCAGTGCTGTGGGAAAATGGACTAGCCCTCTGTTCAAACCAGCAGTGAAATCAGAAGCAAAATATGCTGTGATTATCATAGGCATGTAGTTAAATGTTGTTTCCTTAATTGGTTATACTGTATTTATTTAAAATGAAAAAAAAATGTGGCACGTTTTTATCCATAGAGAGCAGCAAAGTGAAAAACTTTTGTCGCTGTGTTATTTTGGTTCTTACTTTCAAAGTAATAACATAAGCAAAGTACCTTTGATTCATCCCCTTTTTTTCTAAATAGGTTATTTGAGTTTGCCCCATTTATAAGAATGGGCATGTTTGAATATCTCATTCCATGCTTCTTCTCTCATCTAATATATTTTCTTTTCTTTTTAAATAACATGTGTAATATATTGTGAGTTTTGGTTTCATCTTGTGTTATGTCTATTAGCATCACCTCTACTCAAAGCATAAAGAAAACAGAGTTTTTACACATTGGAATCAAGAGTGGTTGCAAAAGTTTATGGAAAACTCTACAGGGCTCTGGATAAGATTATGCTTACATTCATAAAAATAGAATTATTAGATATGCAAATTCTATTTTTTTCTCTTTTTAGTATAATTATCTTGTGTAGAAAATAGTTTTTACATTGCTTTCTTTTACTAATTTAAGATTATGGCTTCTCTTAAGCATCTTGAGTATGGTAGCTTCATAACGTTCATTTCCTACTTTTACTCCTTTTGCCAAAGAACTAAATATTATCAGTTTAAAAGTTTATTAATATGTATGTGGAAAAAAAAATATCTCCAGAATAACAGAGTTGGAAGAGACCTTGGAGATCTTCTAGTACACCCTCTTGCTCAAACAGGAAACCCTGTACCATTTCAGACAAATGGTCGTCCAATCTCTTCTTGAAGACCTCCACTGATGGAGCAACCACAATGTCTGGAGACAAGTCATTCTACTGGTTAATTGTTCTGTCAGGAAATTTCTTCTTATTTTTAGGTTGATTCTCTCCTTAATTGGTTTCCATCCATTGCTTCTGGTCCTGCCTTCGGGTGCCTTGGAGAATAGGTTGACCCCCTCTTCTCTGTGACAGCTCTTTAAATATTGGAACACTGCTATCATGTCATCCTAATCCTTTTAATTAAACTCCATCATATCCAAAGGTGTGTTTGTGTGTGTGTATATAAAGGTAGGACTTGTATATACATCAACTTTTTATTTTATAATTTAGAACTGGAAATGTTTCTCTCTATTAAGGAATATTTCTTTTATGTAGCCATGATTTGTACAATGAATATTCTATTTTCATTTTTGGCAAATAACTTCAGGCCTCTCCCAAAACTGCAACACTGTCGGTCCACTGTTTCATTTGTCTAGGAAATCATGAACAGCACATTTTAATTTGAAATGCAAGAGTGAGTGTGCCAGAGTTATGAACTTTGGGGATGAATTCAAAATTTACACATATGTTGGTAGCTATCCAATAATATGAACTATTGCTGATAAAATTCTCAGCTCATAATGTTTATTTATAATCATATTCATCAGATCATACCACACAGAGACTATGAAGATGTAAGGCAAATTTTCCACAGATTTCGAGCAAAACTTTCTGTGTTAAAAAAAAAAATCATTTACAGTGTTTCTTTCGTACTTCTTCAGTTTTCAGGCTGAACTACAGCAAGTCTGATACAAATGACAGAAGCCAAGTTAAGAGCAGATTAAAGAAGTTTATCACTCGAAGACCTTCTCTGAAAATTTTGCAAGAAAAGGGAATCATTAAAGGTGTGTTGTTCTCTTAAATGATTTTTTTATTTTCTTCTGATGGAATAATCAGTTGATGCTTCTTCTTTTCTTAAACTGTTCATCTTCTTTCCATCATTTTGTTTATATTGAACATCAACATCAAAGAAATATTTTAGTTTTTTACAGAAATTATCTAATGATCTATTCCCAAATGTGTAAGAATATACTATAAAAGATAAATCAGAGTAAGATCATCAAAAACCTGCCCCACAAGTTCTCAGACCTTGTGGAAATTGAGAAAAAATTCACAAAGCTATCAGTTGTGAACTATACTGTATGTGCATTCTGTGTGTGTTCTATGGGCTTCAAAGGTCCTCTAAAAATTAAAAAAGAGGATGATTTTGAAGTGAGGGACGTGTTCAGGAAGCAATACCATTAATATCAGAGGTGACCCTGGTATGCAAATTGTCAGCAGTCATATTAATGATAACGATTTTGCAAAAAAAAACTCAGAGTTTCAGGGCAGTTTAATTTCCACTTATCAGGAGTATTTTCACCCCAGTCTGAACAGAGCTATATTGTCCGGCTAAATTGGTTCAACAGATCTAGTTATGTGTTAAATTTTTATGTAGTTGGAGAAAAACATTAGTATGCAAGTTGGCTTGGCTTCCCAGCTAAACATGATGGGTGTTGATATGTGTATATATAGTGCATGTGTGTGCAACAAAGCTTTTGCATTAGCTTCCTTGAGCAGGGCAGCTGGTAGTTATTGAAGGAAAAAATCTTCAAAAATGGATTTCTTCCAGCTAGTTTATAGGAGGGTACATGTGGTTTATGTACACATATTGAGCGTGATCCAAAGCTTAATGTGCTTAATGGTACACAAAGGACATCCAATAAACAGCATCTTCTTATCCTTTTTATGGGCTTTACAGTGGTAGGAAAAATCTTTATATGTGTATAACATACTGCTGCACAGAAATACATACATGGTTTCTAAACTCCCTGCGTTCATATGAATCTTCTCTTCCATATGATGGAACTACTCACATGGAAAAACTTAGTTTATGCTTGAAATGATGGCTGAATAGAAAATATTTCTTATTGTTTCTTCATTATGGACGTGGTTGGTCCTGTGGAAGTCTTTTACTATGTAAGCAAGGTTGATTTTTATCTTGTTTTATGAAACCCTGCACGTAACATTTGCCGAGTCACCAGTGAGTATATGTTTAAACCACGACTGATCATGTAAATTAGGTAGTTAAAGGCTCTTTGGCACCAGCTGTGCACAGCCATAGTATACTGGATGTTCTGGTTGTGTTCCAGCAATTTTGAACTAATGGAAGGGTTTCATCCACGGCAAATGAGGGCAGCTCCACAGAGGGAAGAAAATAGAAAGATCCAAGAAACATCCAAGATATTCGTTTCCTGATTTCTTCTAATCCACAGAGATTATGAGGATGACCATCTACACTGATGCATTCCCGTTACAGTCAGAGAATGCATGATATTTAAAGAAGAAATTGGAGGCAAGCTTCTACTAATGGCATAAAAACCAATTTTCAGGCCCCTTTCAAAACATTCACAAATCCAAATTGGAGCATATGGTGATTATTGCTTGATTCATTGAATTTCTAGTCATACCTATTCCAAAACTTCAGTTTTGGTGAAAAGAATATAATAGTCTCTATTCAACCATTATTACAGGTACGAAATGACAAAAAATCCAAATCCACCTTACTATTTAGGCTCATTAGCAGTCACCGTGGCAATATGAAATGCATCCTTATTACTGCCGGTTTGCCACAGCAATGGATGCATGATAATATGAGTTACCAGTGTGGAAATTATTCTTGTCTATTTATTCCAGCTGGTAAAATCTTGTACAATGGAAAGGTGACAGTTCTGGCTTGAGATCAGAAATCATGTTTTTTTTAGAAAAAACAAAACATTTAAACGTGTACTAAACTTGTCTCAAACAGTAATATTTAAATTGCTCTACTTGAGACATTGCACTAAGTGGATATTAGAATTAATAACATTTTCTTTATCAGCTATACAAAAATATGACTATTTATTTATTTATTTATTTATTTATTTATTTATTTATATATTTATTTATTTTATTTTATTTCTATACCGCCCTTCTCCCCAAAGGGGACCCAAAGGGGACCTCTTCCCCTGGGGGTCGCCTGCCGGCATTGCTTGGCATACGGCACCCTGAGGAGCCCCTCTCTGTGGGAACGAACTGGGCGGTGGGAGGTATTTGCTGGCAGAATGCGGTCCTGG
>JANHFO010009324.1:62262-77377 GCA_032468095.1 Pareas carinatus | reverse complement strand
CCCACCCCCTCTATCTCTCCATCAAAAACTTTCAGCTGTGATGTAGGCACATTGAAACGAAGCTACAAAAGTTCAGCAAATGCAAACTTACTTTTGTGCAGGTGAATTATCAGCTGTTCCTTGCTTCAAATTATCTATGGACCTACAATAGAACTTAGGAATCCTCTATTTGTTTTGGTCACTGCAGAATCACAGTGGTAAATTAAGAAGGGCACAGAGAGGTTTGCAGGATGTGAAGGCATCAGTGTGACCATATGTCTGGGAAAGCAAAGGAAAATAACGGGGACTTGTGAGGAAGGAGCAATTCATTAAAGGAAAAGGAAGACTCAAGTAGCACATAGAGGATCAGCCAATAAGGAGGTCTGCCTTTCCTGCATTGATGGGAAGAGCAAGAAGCAAGGGAGTGATCTATCAGACCAATGGCACCTATAGTCCACCCATTGCCAACTTGCTGCATTGAGAACTGGCATTTTTTAAGATTGGATTCAGAACTGTCAAGAGTAGCATGTAGAAATTACATGTTCTCAGTCACTATGCAGGACATTATACAGTTATATTATTAACATACATGATGATGGCCATCCAGTTTACTGTGAGAGACTATAATACCCCTTATTATAAATTGCACCGTCAAAAGCAAGAAATCAGGATGCAAATGACTGCAGGTTCAAATGATTGCACGCTTATTGCATGCTAAAACTCTCTACAAGAATCTGAACTACTAACAGTCAAAGCAAATTGGTGGTATTAAAAGTCAATGAAATTCAAGACAGGCTTGAAGAGACTCAAAACTTGACCCCTCCCTCAGGCTCAGCCTAGTCTACATGTACCAAGTCAATTCTGTGATGGTAGTTGGTTGTGTGATTCTACCGACTGTCACCAATAAAATTGGACTAAATATCCACTGCATTTCAGATCCTAAATGTGCTTAAGAATAGTTCTTTAAAATGTTTGGTTCTTACTTTATATAAGACCAAGATGGAAGAGGTCGAGGCCATTTTCATTCATCTTTGTCTTTTCCCTGAATATTCAGTCCAGCTTTTTTTAAAAAAAGAAAGAAAGAAAAATAAAACATATTTCCAAAAGGGTAAAGTTGAACAAAAATCAGAAGTCTTAGAAAAATGGTTGCCTTCTTTATATGCTACTGTCTGGAAGTGGCAGTTCTATAGCCAGATGAATAAGAACATGTTGCAGCTGGCTCACACTCTCCACCAGTTGTGTAGCCAGTAGGGAGTTGTCAAGCTACATATGTTTTCCAAACTCTCTCAGCTAAATCAAAGATCCAGATCCAAAATGCAATACACAAGGGTATCATATGGACTTAAGGAATTCTCTGGTGGACTTGAGGGATCTATAAGGAGGTAAATGGATTACACAGAAGCACACATGAAGAATATTCCTTCATGACAGATATCATCTAGAAATTTTTTTTAAAAAAATGTTCTTCCTTAACTCTTTCATGCCATTAATCAGTAACAGAAGAAATAAGAGGAGAGATTTTTCTAGGGCAATAAATAAAAATTGTGCTACCCAGCTGCTGAACTGTGTGTGGTTGCAGAGGAAGAAAATATACAATAGAATAAAATCATATTTAACGTCTTCTGTTCTTTGACTGATATATTTGACTCCTCCCAGTTAGCATATAGTAAATCCCCAGCTGAGGGTTATATCTCACTGCTGTCAGGAATGTGTCCAGTTTCCATCTTTGTGTGGTCAGAAGTTTACTATTATTATACTTTCTGTTCTTGGTTACTTAGGGATCTAACTATTTTTATCTGTCAATTTTGAACTTCTGCATTAGATTTCTGTAATGCACTCTGTTTAGTGGCTGTTTTCGAAATGACATCTTATTGAGGTTGTGATGGTTAGCCATTTTTCCTACCAATATTTCATAGTCACTCATGGCTTTTGAAAATGTTAAGTCAGATTTTTAGCCAGTGTGCTCTATCTATAACTTCAAAACAATACCATTCTTTGACACTGGAGTTGCCATGATCAAAGCTGATTTCTGCAATTGGTCCACTGGTTGCTTTCCTTTTGGTATTTAATCCATTTGTTGCTTCTCCTCTGCTAGGCTTGCAAAGAGACAGAAAAGATGGGTAACACTTCAAGTCAAGAAGTCAATTTGTTCTTGCTGCCCAAAATAGCTGTGGTGGGGACCAGGTTACCTGAAGAAGAATTCCTTCTGTATTTACTGTAGTCAGTAGTCACCAATCTTTTGGATCACAGGGACCAATAAATTCAAAATTTTAAATCCCGTGGACCACTAATACTACTTTTTTAAAGATACATTTGTAAAATAATGATCAGAGAACTTTCATTTTATTAATACCGTATAAAAGGCACCTATTTAATACAACACAATTTTAAAAGCTTATTTAATTATTAATAAATTATAACAAAATTATAAATGCTTATTTAATCATAACAAAAATTTTAAAGGTTGTTTAGTTGTAGCAAACACACACACAGACA
Source organism: Pareas carinatus (assembly GCA_032468095.1). Lineage (NCBI taxonomy): Eukaryota > Metazoa > Chordata > Lepidosauria > Squamata > Pareidae > Pareas > Pareas carinatus. Next base: position 74,902 of record JANHFO010009324.1, on the reverse strand, counting down.
CGGAGAGAGCTCTGGTGCTCCTCTCCTTTTCCTTCCCTTTCTTTTCTCTTCATCTCTATTGAACTAGCCCCATTAATAAACAACTAATATCTCTACAGCTTATGACTAGACAAAGCTCCTGTGCCTTGAACAAAGGTATATTAGTAAAGTTCTTAATTCTCATTCTCTCTCTCTCTCTCTCCCCCCTCCCTCCCTCTCTAAAACATTTATCTAGCTGCCCATCTTGCACTCAGCGTGGAGTGGAAATGTTCAGTGTCACTGTGGGATTGTGACTCTGGTACAGAGAGTGGAAAGTGGACAGGACCAGGTTGTCAGCTTTGTGTGGGTCATATTAGATCCCTTGGTTTGCAAGGCAGGTAGCCTTCTCTGTCCACTCCTATTTGAAGCTCAGTATGAGCCTTCACCAGGAAGAATAGAAAGCACATGACCTGATGAATCAATAGAATAATAATGGTGTCAAAAGATGTTCCAGTTGTCCTTGGGTGAAGGCATGGAAGTGTTATTGTGATTAGCGGCTTTGACAGTAGATACAGTTGCTCTTATTTTTTTCAGAAAGATGTGTCTTTTTGATTATTTGCAAAGCAATTTAATATTATGCTGTAGCTTGAGAAATGTGACCCCATTTGAACAGTTATATAAAATTGCTGAATTTGCATTCCATCTTACTACGTCCCAATCTAATATGTAATAATAGAATCGGGATTTGTTTGTTTGTTTATTTATTTATTCATGTTTATAACAAGGTTTATCACCAGAAGCTATATATTAGTCCTAAAGCAGATTTATCAACATCACATGGAAACAATTTTGGCATGAAAGTATTATTTTGCATTATTATTATTTTACTAATCTCTACAAACTAATTTGAACAGTGAGAGTGACTGCATATTGATTTAATTTTAAAAAGTGATAAAATGTCAATCTCTATCAAATGACACCATTGACATGTCTGTGAGTTTTCTTAAGTTAAGTATAGTGTTGTCATAACGCTTCTTTATTTCAAAAGAAACAGTTAAGAGTGACGTTTAAATAATATTGCTCATTGTTCATGATGGAAAAGTTTTACAGGTGTAGTTGCCAAAGTCTGTGCAGCAGCACTTTGAGGCAACACAACAAATTCACAAGCATACCACAGGATATTTTAAATTTTTGCAACGTTCATTTACAACACTGGGTTTTGTGACATCCATCTGCAATGTCACATCTTTGCAAAGATGAGTTTTCAAAGGTCTTTTGGTCTAGACCTTTGGCAATGAAATAAAAAAATTCAGAGACGCTAAGGGTTTCTGTGAACCAAGAAACTTTCAGAATCTCTGTTTTAAGCATCTGATTTTTCTCTCCTGTAGCAAAATTTGTCTTCAGCAGCATGCTGATTAGAATCATCTAATTTTTATGCCCTGCCTCCTAGCAGTTTCAAGGCAAACAGATGAAAATAACTGGAATTTCTGATATATAGATGACAAGATATACAAACAGCGAACCTTTTTTTTTAAAAAAAGCATAGCTTATTTCAAAGCATTTTTCCCTTTGCAATTCATTTCAAAGCAAAATTTTCTCATTCCTTTGTTGTTGTTGTTTTTTAAAAAACCAAACAGCCTCTCTCTCCCTCCCCACACCAAAAAAAGACAAGAAAGATGAGAAGGAGGAGGAGGAGGAGGAGAATTTGGTTGAAAGAGTAGAGTTGCTTTGTTTCTTATCCCGTGATGAGTTAAAGAAATGTTAAAAAATATCACTTTACATTGAGATCCATACTGAAATGTGAGGATGTGATTCAAGCCAAGCCAAAAACTGTGGCTCAGAATTAGAAGGGATAGGCATGGCTTGGGAATCCTTTTTCCCACATTCCTTGGCCTCAGTCATCCCAGCTAATGTTTAAAAGAAAATGGAGTGTGGAAACAATGAAGTCACTTTGTTTAGCTGAAAAAAAAAACCTGAAAACCACCCTCAAGTTCTCTCCCATTCTCTCTCCCAATTTCTTCCCCTTCCCCCTCCCCCACTCTTCTTAATAAGCAGGTATATTTACTGGAACCACTTCTGAATTATTGGCAAAAATGAACTACTAATGGCACAGGTTTCCTAGCACATAGATGACACAAGATATTTACTGAGCTTATGCTCTGTCAGTTATAACAACCAGCTCTTCATGGAAAGCTTCTGACATTGTAGTTATCAACAGTGCTTTTTGTTGAAATGAAAACTTATCATCTAACAAAAGCAGGACAATGTAGAAAAGCATGTTTAAGGCCCAAGCAAAGCCGATTTGTAAATTTTATTAGATTTATTTATTAGTGTCCAGTTAAATGCATAGTCAGTGTTTGTTCAATTCTGCCTTTTCTATGAGTTGCCTCTTTTTTGGTTCATATATAGCGAATAAAACACTATATTGTTATGTAATGGGAATGACACTGAAGAAAAAAATTACCTGTAGCCAAAGATTGAGACAATACCTGAATGTTGATGAAAAGTGAACTTTCTGGTGTGAAAGAGAAAAATCGCTGCTGGTTAAATATCCTTAATGAAGTTTTAGGGGGCTAGGAGATGCAGCGTAGGCAGATCAGTTGTATAGCAAGAGATTGCATTCTTTTTGCTCCTGTTTCATAGCTTAGCATGACTCTATATGGCCAAGGTTCTCCTGAAAACTTAGCCATGTAGCTACTAAATAACTACCGTATTTTTCGGCCTATAGGACGCTCCGAATCATAGGACGTGGGGCATTCCCGGCGTCCCGCGGAGCAATTCCCCCCCGCTCGGTGCTGGGAAGTTCGGGAATCAGCTCACAAATGGAACTGGAGGCTTCCCGCTGCCCCGTGGGGGAGCAGGAATCGCTCCGCGCGGTGCTGGGAAGTCCCCAGTTCCGCTTGCAAGCTGATCCCCGAACTTCGGGGCACCCCGCGGGGGGCGGATATCGCTCCGCACGGTGCTGGGAAGTTTGGGAATCAGCTTGCAAATGGAACTGGAGGCTTCCCGCCACCCCGCGCGATGCTGGGAAGCCCCCAGCTCCGCTTGCAAGCTGATCTCCGGACTTTGTTCTGGGTTTTGGAGCACCCCGCGGAGCGATCTCCCATGCTTTTTGGCAGTATTCGCTCCATGGGACGCTGACACTTCCCCCCCCCTTTTTTGGGGGGGGAAGCGCGTCTTATGATGTAAAAAATACGGTAATTTATTTCCAGAAGGGGGAAGGAAGATCTCAAACTTTGGGGATACATTTGAGATCTCCAGTCTTTTATCTTATTGGATGAGTCACATTATGTTTGTTTTCTCTGACCTGGTGCACTTCAATACCATTGGTCATACAAACTAGAAATTATTGTAGCTAACCTCCAACACATCAAAAGAATACCTGAGGAAAAGTCCCCAAGGGAGGCTGTTTCATCATTTTCCCATTAACAAAACATAGTGTATTCTTATCAAAACAGCATTTCAAAAAGTATGTAAGCAAAAATCAGACATATTTTTAATGTGTTAATGTTAGAAATAACATTCAATGACATGTCATCATATGGTAGCCTTCCCTAATTTGATGTTTCTCTGATATGTTATACTGCAACTACCATTGTCCTCTATCTAAGCCAAGTTTTAAAAAATGCTTTACTCAATTGTTAGGAGGCTTACAGAGCATTTGTGCTCACTTGTAGAAAGACTCAATTGCAATGGGAGTTACTGCAAAGTAAATCTGCTTAAGATATAGCACAAAAGAGAATAACTACAGTATTTTGGTATGATGTTTGTGAAGCTTCATAGTAACTTGAATGTGCTAATAATATTCTGTGAATTTAGACAATGTCATTCACAAAAAATAAGAATGTTACGTCCTGTTGCCTCTCATGGTTGTTTCCTGACATTGAAATTTGAAAAAATAATATACACATATTTCCCTGCAGTTCAGTCTGTCAACAATAGAAACGATTTATGTTCCCTTCCCTTTGAACCAATGCTTTGCTTATTAAAAAAGGTCTTCCTTTCCCTCTCTTTAGAAATGTTTTTAAAGTTCACTATGAAGATGTTATTTCTACTGCCCAAACTGACCACATCAAAATGGCCTTCTTTCCATAGCACACTTAACAGCTGGGTTAATGAGTATGTGTATGTGTCTGCAGTAGAATTAATGTGTTATGGGAACAACAAAAAAGGTTTTTCTCCTTTTTTATTTTTATAGTTTTTCTAAATAGATTATATTCATTTTTGGTCATTTTTCCATGAGCTGTTGCTCTTGTCTATCCCTGCTCCTTTCTCTTTTTTTAAAAAAACAAACACATAAAACATAGTTCAGTATTCCAATCAGCATCTGCCAACTAGATAAACATATTATTTATCATCCTTTAGTACTTATGTGATCATATATTTCATAAAAATTTAACACCTGCTCCTTCCATCCATTAGACATTTAAATAATTTTTTATTTCATAAAAAACATTTTATCATTTATGTAAATGTTCAGACCAGCCATATCCTGATTTACCAGTGCTAGTCTAGATTGTACTTTTCACTTTTATTCCACTTTTACAATATTGGTCTTACTTTTAAGGTTTACTTTTAAACATCCTAGATATTTCTCTATTATTACTTTCATATCATATCTCCACTAATCTATCAACTGATTCCCATTGTTCTTCTTTACCTTAAACAAGAGAAACTCATTTAAGCTTCTGTACATTTTACAAAGTCATCATTCTCTCAGTCCATTTTAAACATCTATAACAACTTTATCATTTCTATTAAACCTGTTTTAAACATAACACTTCTTAAGCATTGATTATGTTCTCCTTTTATATTCAGTCTTAAACATTCTACTTCATTTCAAATCTTATAAGTCATCCTATATCTATCAAAACACAATAGCAAATTTTTTATTTAAGTATTAAATATCTTCTTTTTATAAAACACCTAATATAAATCACTACCTAGTATTTTATTCTATATAACATTTTAACCATGTAATTAATCACTCATATCCTAATTCATATTCATCCTGTTTACCAATAAAATCCTGCATTTCATATTCAGTTCCTCATTTACAATATTTTTATCTGTCCAAATTTTTCCATCTCTTCCACATCTGAGTCTTTTATTATCTGCATCTCACAATCTACTGCCTTCTTATTTTCCTCCAGGCTCTCTCACATTTTTCTGTTGGAATCTTATGTTTCTTTAAAACTGGTGTATACATTATTTTTCTTTGCTTGCTTCTTTGTCCCGCTGCACCTATCATGCTCATAGGGATGGTTAGAACTCTCCTTTTCAACTCCTTGCATTTTTCCTTGATCCTCCTTTGAATGTTTGAGCAATAGTTCATTTTTTCCCCCGAAATATAATCACATCGCCAACAACTTGCTGCTTTTCTTCTATTCTTTCCAGTGTAGTAATTTTCCATACCACAATCATCCATTTTTTCTTTAGTTCCACTTTTTTCTTTTGGCTTTTGTATATACCTATCATCCAGTTTCTGTAAAATCTCTTTTAAAATTAGCTTCTTGTGACTCTATAAGTGTCATTAGCATCTTGTGTATACGTTGTGTGTTGTCATTATTAATTTTTTGTAGCAGTCCCTGTTTATATTTCCTTTACTTAACAATAACCTTTGGAGTTTTGTTTCTGTATAAAACCAAATATATTCTTTCTTGTTAGAATAAAGAATGCACAGTTGCTTCTCAAGGTCAAGGCTTTCTCTCTCACTTTCACTTCACCATCAGGTTTTAACTCTTTTAAAAAATCTTCACCAGCAGTTTAAGGATTTTTACCAGTCTTGCACTATGGAAGTAATATCTTTTTATTTTTAGTATGAATAAAAATTATTTTTACCTTTCTAGACTTTTTATTTCAGTCCCATATTTATTTATTTTTTTAAAAATAGTCCCTCCCATTTTCAGTCACCATTTTTTTTCTTTCAGGCATCAAATCTTTTTAAATTTTCTTTTTAATCAGGCAGAATAATCCTTTGGGGTAGGATTTTAGTAACTCACCTAAGTGGCTAAATGTTGATTTCAGGCTTATTTTGCAACTTGCTTCCAAGCCACTTCATTCTTGCTTTGCAGCTCGTCTGAAGCTAAATGCTGCGATATCTATTATAGCCCAGTTTTGTGAATCTTTCAAGGGGTCCCTTCCCAGTACCAGGGTGGTCGCCACCTCCCCTGAGACTGCAGAACATCCCCTCTATTCATTACTTCTCTGGGGCAACTTTAGGGTCGGAACCAAGCATGGAACTGACCTAATCCACTAGCTGTCAGACAGTTTGGCTCGGGAGCTTCCCGAGTCTGCTGCCTTGCCGCCGTGCCATCTGCTGGAAGTCTCCCTGCTCCTTTCTTGTTCCGTTTTGCTTGCCTCTTTTTCTTCATACAGTCTCTGTATCAAATCCTTCATAAGTTGTAGTGTGCATTCTAATGCCTTTATAATATATTTTTTTCAATTATTCCATACAACTTTTCAATATCTTTCAAAATTTTCCAAATATTATTTTTCAAAATTCTATTAAAACCTCTCAATCTTTTCCCCTCAGTATAATTGTTTCCTTCTGGCTCTCTTTTCTGTTTCATAATAAGTCACCATTTTTTTCCCCTCTGGAAATTTATTTCCAATATTTTTTTCCCTTTTTAATTTTCTTCAGGAAATTTAAAAATGTTCACCCAAATCAACATGTTTGCTGTTGTAGTATATTACTTTGCAGCTAAGCCTCTTCTTAATCAATCAGTCTGCAGCTTGGATTGCCTTCGTGGAAAACATTGGCAATCTTCCTTCTGTCTATCTGAAGAGAGCTTGGTTTGCTCAAACCGACTGCCATCTGGCTCGAGGTCCGGGGCAGCCTCTTCCTTTTCACCACCTCTTTGAGGCAGCTTTGGATTCTTTCAGATCCTCAAAAAAGAAGAAATTCAGACATTGAAGTCGGAGCTCAGCTTCTTCCATCCGCCTCACTGTTCTGATGTTTAGTAGTATGGAATTATAAAATTTATAATTAACTTAAAGGAGTGCTTTTCTTGTTGAAATCTAAATTATGTATTGTGATTGCCTATTTTCACAGTGTTGATGAAATAATGTTGATTTTGATATTTTCTATACAAATAATTTGTAAACAAAAGAATGTGGAAGCCAAAATGATGAATAACATGTACACTCAAACAACATGTTTGTTGGAAATTTTAACCAATATAAAAAAAACCAGAAAAACTTTAACACAAAGTGACCTGATGAACTATATTTAAAACTTCTTCATAGAGTTAAGCAAATTCCAGTCATTTTGCCATGCCACAGGAACATCAAAACCAATTTAATCCTCCAAGAAAAAGAGGTAGAGTGCTAGAATAGCTCAAAAGGCAAGCAGGCATTGACAAGGCTTAGCAACAGAGAATACCCCCCTCCCCAAATGCTGTTGGGTGCAGCCCCCAAGGCTGCTGACAAATGGAAAAGGGCTACCAGTAGTTCCTTTGCAAACAGGGGACATTCCCTGTCTCGTGAAATGGACAAAGATCATTGCCATTCTTAAACCAAGTAAACCTAATAATCAAGCTCAGAATTATCGACCAATCCCTCTTCTGAGTATGATATATTAACTGCTGGAAAGACTACTTTGTAATAGAATCAGCCCAAGCATCCCTGAAAAGGTGCCCATTGAGCAAGCTGGCTTCCGCCCTAACCATAGCTGTACAGACCAGGTTCTCTCAGTTACTACATACATAGAAGTCGGATATCAAAGACAACTTAAAACTTTGGTTGCCTTTGTGGACCTAACCGCAGCATACAACACTGTCTGGAGACAAGGCATCATCGGAATCGAAATCAGAATCAGAATCAGAATTTATTTTGCCAAGTGTGTCAGGACACACAAGGAATTTGTCTCCAGTGTACATGCGCTATACCTACATATATACAATAAACAAACTGTGATTACAATCATAAGATGCATTCATAACCGTAAGGTACGTTCATCTTGTCATGTACATATAAGCTGCAATCGACAGACCGCGATCTTAATCATGAATAGAGTCACAATCATAAGTATATTCATCATGTCATCATGTTATAAAGTACAATCATCATGTCACAAATCACATTTCATCATGTCATAAAACGCCTTCCTCATAACATCTGTAAATTGTTTCAAGTAATACCTTGTAAGAAAAATCACTCGATTCATTGACAACATAATAATGATAATGATAATGATAATGATGGTTTTATTTATACCCTGCCCTTCTCCCGAAGGACTCAGGGCGGCCGACAGGCCAGATAAAAGCACAGTACAGAACAAACAATAAAACACATTAAAAGCATTAAGTAAGGCCTAATTAAAAAGATGGGGGAAACAATAAAATGACTTCCATCTAAATCGTAAAATTGCTCACCAATAGGAAGTTCCATGCAATAACGGGAAGCAAAATTAGTAATGAGAAAACAGCTAATAATGGCCTTCCCTAAGGATCAGTACTAGTCGTCCCCTGTCCCCCCCCCCATTTATTTCATATCTAGCTGACCTACCAGCAACACAGGCTAGAAAATTTGGGTATGCTAACGACCGGGCATTGGCCATACAAAGCAACTCCACGAAGAGCACTGAAGAATCACTACCTGTTGGCTTGACCACCTCAGGACAATATTTTCGCAAATGGAGACTCCAACTAAACCCAGGTAACACTGAAGCAACATGTTTCCATCTCAACAGGATGGCTCATCACAAACTAAATGTTCAGTTTAGGGATACTCGTCTTGGACACAATAAATACCCCAAATATCTAGGGATCATCCTAGATAGAACATTGTCTTACAGAGAAAACCTCAAGAAGATTGCAGCTAAATTACAACCAAGGATTGACATCTTACAAAAGCCGTGTGGCACCACATGGGGCTCCTCGGCATCCACCCTACTTTCCTCAGCCCTTGGCCTCCTCTTTCCAACAGCAGAATACTGCTCACCTGTCAGGCACGATAAGATCTACCCCTACTTTCTGGCTATCAGTGCTGTGCAATACTCCACCTCCATATTTACGAAGGGAAAATGCACTCGTACGAGAGTACAAGAAAATGACCAGCAATACTCACCTACCCATTAATGCTGACATCTCTGATGTCACAAAAAATAGGCTCTGCTGCAGACACTCATCTATTAGGACAGCTAAAAACTTACTGCAGAAGGAATTCTATCCCAGGCCTGGATGCAAGAATGGTTGTCCATTGCTCCCCCAGAGTATCACAATATTGTCTGTTTAACAGATGATCCAAGAAGATTTGACCTACCTTGCAAACCTGGGCAACTCTTAATAGGATCAGAACCCACCATGGCTGGTCTGCCGATTTCCCGTATAAATGGGGAAAGGCCCTCCTCCCCAGAGTGCAGGTGTGGTGCCCCAAAGCAGACAGTGCAGCACATAGTGGAAGAACGCCCCCCAGAGCCCTTATCAGGGAAATCTCAGAGATTTTCTATAGGCAACTCCATCAACTCTTGCTTACCGTATACTGACAGTCTGAATTTGTAAGCTTATGAGAATTGTGATGTGCTCACCATACGCTAAATAAATACAGCACTCTAACCACTGCGCTGCCATGACAGGCAATATTATGCTCTCCTTTAGAGGACAAAGTAGAGATCAGGGCTGGAAAAGTTGCCATCATTTTTGTTTAAGCCTCCACATTTCTAAATAAAAGCAAGAGTTTCCTTTTGCAGATGAACCCCAATCCGTCCCCCAGAAGCCCTTCCTTCAGGCTGCAGGAGCCCTGGTGGCACAGGGGTTCGAGTGCAGTATTGCAAGCTAACTCTGCTCACTGCCTGCAGGTCGAGCCTGACCCTCTCATGGTTGACTCAGCTTTCCATCCTTCCAAGGTCAGTAAAATGAGGACTCAGATTGTTGGTGGCAATAGGCCGATTCCGTAAACTTCCTAGAGAAAACTGTAAAGCACCATGAAGCGGTATATAAGTCTAAGTGCTATTCTATTGTGGGAGCAAAGTTGGGATAGTAGGCACACAAAACCTACAACTGTAGTGTTCAACTCCTGGAAGTCCAGGGCCAACTGCTTCCCTGCCCTGTGTTGAGAGATACATACAGTCTTCAACTTACAACTGTAATTGAGCCTGCAATTATGGTACCAAGCACTAACAGTTACTAAATGGTCACCATTTGACCACACTCAATTTTATGACCTTTTTGCAGCAGTTGCAAAGCAAGTGCTGTTAAGTGAGCCCATGGCTTGCTATAGTGCAGTGATGGCACGTGTGTGGCACAGCGGGCACGTAGAGTCCTCTCTGCTGGCACGCAAGCCAAGTCACCCCAGCATCGCCTCAGAGCAGAGCTTGCTCGGAAAGGACAGGTGGCACCAGGTGATGACATCACAGGGCCATCCACATGCTCAGAGAGTAGCGGCGCCGGGCAATGATGACATGAGCCGCAATTCATTCGTCGCGACTCATTCAGGCAGGCACTCAAGTGTCTAAAAGGTTAGTCATCACTGCTATTGTGCATTTTTTCCCTGCTAGAAACAAGAAGTAAACATCAGTTTTCAGCGAAACTGTTATAAACTGCAGGCACGTGAACGCAGGATGCTGCAAACCGCTGTAAATGCTGGCTGGTTGCCGAACACCCAAAATGCAGTCATGCGATAAGGGTGTGTGAGTGTCGTAACTTCGAATTGAGGTCATAAGTGGTTCTTTCGAGTCCCACGTACCTTCAAACAGTCGCTATGCAACAGTCGTAAATCGAGGGCTGCCTGTACTTTGGCTTAAGACCCACCTGCAACACTGTCATTTATAGTAGACGCCAGGCAAAACAACCCTCATCCAGGAGGAATCCCTTGCCATCTTAGTCAAGTATTTTTTGTGCTTGTAATTCTTTCTGACATTTATGCTCATTTTCTCCTAGGATACCCAAAGGAAGGGGGAGAATGCGAGCAGCCACAAAGAAAGGCAGGGGGAAGGCAATCTAAGTTTCAAGGTCCCATGCAGGTATTAGATGTTGATAGCTACGGTGCTTTATGGGTGTTGCAATGGTCACCATGAAGTTTCCAAATGGAATTCGAAGTGCTGATTTTGACTTCAAAGATCCTAAAGCTTGGCACTTACAGGACGGCCCTCTCCGCACAGAAGCAGCCACTGAACGTGTCCAATGTGGACTTGCTGCCAACATCCCTTCGGGGAGAAGGCAGTATAGAAATGTAAATATTAATAAAATAATCCCTCATCAGACCGATGGGGCAAAGGGGCAGTCCTGTTTGACGGCAGCCTCCGTATTATGGAAGAGCCTCTGGACATTAGGCTGGCACTGCCACTATTGGCTTTCTAGGAATTACTGAGACAGAATGTTTGAGGGGGCTTTTGGGTGCAAATGTCCCCCGTTTCATCGAGTGTTTTTCTTTTCTTGTTTTTTTTTAATGTTCACATTCAAGAGATTATTTTTCAAAGAAGCCTTCCCTTATACCGGTGATGGCCAACCTTTTAGAGACCGAGTGCCCAAACTGCAACCCAAAAGCCACTTATTCATTGCAAAGGGCCAACATGGCAACACAGACCCCATCTGTGGCCATCAGCAATCCCCCATGCTTGTTGGTGACCCCCCCCCCACACACCCCTCCGTGGCTGTTTGTGCTGCCCTGTGCCCACCCATGCGCCTGGCGGCCTCCCCCAGCTTCTGTGACCCACTGTGGACTATGCTCCCCTCCAACCTAGCTCCTCTCTGACCTTCGCTACAGACTCTGGGCCACATTTGAGCCGCCCACCTCACTTCAGACAGGGAAGGAAGCGCTCCCATTGGGCTGCTGGGCAGAGAGGATCGGTTGATGTCAGAAATGTGCTCAGGTGCGTGTGGGGATAGGAAGGGGAGCCCCGCGTTCCTCTGACTTTCCAGTAAAAAACTCTGTGCTGGGACGACGCTGCACGTGCCCACAGAAAGGGCAACAAGTGCTGCCTCTCGCCACCACTGCCTTATACTAACTTCCGATTTCTTAGTAATCTTTCTTCAAGTTAGTAGTAATTTGAAGAGAAGAGACTGCTGTTTATTAAACTGAATACAGAACAACAGAGTTGGAAAGGACCTTGGAGGTCTTCTAGTCCAACCCCCTGCTCAAGCAGGAAACCTTATACCAGGGGTCCCCAACCCCCGGTCCGTGGACCGTTGCCGGTCCATGACATGCCAACAGCTGGGCCATCCAAACAAGCCAAGCTCCACTCACGGGATGCAGGCAGCACGCAAAACCATGCCCCCTCCGGTCTGTGGAAAACCCCTTTTCCCATGGAACCGGTCCCTGGTGCTCAAAAGGTTGTCCAGCCACTGGACAAATGGCTGTCTTCTTAAAAACCTCCAGTGATGGAGCACCCACAACATCTGGAGGCGAGCCACTCCGCTGATTAACTGTTCTCACTGAAAGAAAATTTCTCCTTAGTACTAGGTTGGATCTCTTTTCAATAAGCTTCCAGCCATTACCCCTTGCCCTGCTCTCAGGTGCATTTGAGAATAGATCCCCCCTCTTCTTTGTGGCAGCCCCTCAAGTATTGGAAGACTGCTGTCATATCACCCCTAGTCCTTCTCTTCCTTAGACTAAAATTTTTTACAGATCTACTGCAAATAATAATAATAATAATAATAATAATTTTTTATTTATACCCCGCCCTTCTCCCGAAGGACTCAGGGCGGCTTACAGGCAAATAAAAACAAAAACAATATAATCT
>JANHFO010009324.1:39470-52147 GCA_032468095.1 Pareas carinatus | reverse complement strand
CAACAGTCCAGGTGTAAAAACCACAGTCAAGCAGTCCCTCTACTAACCAGGTTAGTAAGTTGTTTATCCAGTATCTTTGACAACAAAGTTGGCCAGGAATAAACAGCAAGTCAGGAACCAATAAGAGATGTATACCACACAGCAGGAATCACCAAGCGAGAGAGAGAGAGTGAATTAGGCCCTGCTGCTTATATGCTCTGGGTCCTGAGCTATTTATGATAGGTGTGGCTCAGTTTGATTCAGCTGGCCATGCATTCTGTAAACCAACGTGTATGATTCTTAAAGGGATCACAACTCGTATAACCCTAACACTCCCCACAGCCATAGACTCCCTACCCGTGCTGCCACCACCTCTAGGAAGTGCCGTGCTCACCACCAGGTCCGGCTCATGGGCCGAATTAAGGGAAACTGTGGGCCAAATGTGGCCCACGGGTCACCAGTTTGACACCTATAATTGATTGCATTTGGAGAGAGCCTAGCTTCCTCACAGAGTGAGTGACTCTGGGGGTGCACACATAGGCATAAAAATATAAAAGCTATGCATAAATATTATAATAAAACAGTTAAAAATAAGAGTAAAATAATTAAAATTCAGAATTGAAATGCGGGGTGTGTGTGAAAATGATTTGGGAGTGAATACTCTTCCATGTGGATGGCAAGCAGTCATTTCCTTACATGTGTCTCTCTTGTAGATCTTCTTATTTGAACATGCCCATAATAATAGCCAAGGTAGTCCTTTAAACAAGCAAGACTTAAATAACATAGGGCATTAAAATTTGAAATGAATTTGTTACTTTAATTCTGGAAAATTACAATAAGTCAAGTATTAATATGACTGTGATTAAGTCTTAATATAATATTCTGGTTAGCTGCATGCTGTACCAAATCCTTAGGAATCTGTATTAGACTTTATTTTAATAAATTAGTTATGTTGCAACAAAGATATGGCAACTCTTGCCACTGACTCAGAAATTGTAGCTATTTTCCTAACCACAGTGTTGTTCAGCCCCTATGGGTTTGATATAAGATTTCCTTGACTTGCCTGACAATCTAATGGTGTCATTTGAGCCAGTCACTCTCTCTCAGTCCAACCCACTTTATAGGGTTGTTGTTGTGGGAAAAACAGGAGTAGGAAGATGTGTTGAATGTGTTTGTTACTTTCAGTTATTTGTAAAAATAATAAAGGCGAGATACAAATAAATATAAGTAAGCAAGCAAGGGACTGTAATAGGCTAACTTTTATAGCCATTGGATAAGCATTAACTACCTCACTAAATTTTCAGATTGAGTTGAAACAAGGTTTTTCTAAAATTGTTTATCCCATAAGGTCATGAAATTTGTAGTTTTCATCTTAATTTAATTTAAATTCATTAAATTCATCATATTTCCTAGATAGCTGTCCATTTTCTTTGGCATTCTAGTAGTAAGAATATTGATCGTGTCTTCTTAGAATTTGATTTATTCTCAATACGGAAGTAAATTTCAGGCCAGTCTGTGCTAGGTAAATACAATGGCTAAAAGAGACAATAATTGAATTAGTACTCTTAGATAACTTCCCAGATTTTCTCTACAATAGTTGAGGGTGAGCCTGCAAATTGTGGCTTACAGAACTGGCAACATTATAGGAGGATCATTTCTATATGCACACGAAGCTTTTCCTGAATTAAATCCAGAGCTCAATATCAACCTGCTTCCTACAAACTCTATGAAATAACATGAGCCTGGTAAAATCTCAGATAATGATTTCATTACTGCTGTTCTTTGTAGTAATCTGTGTGAATTTCAGTGTTAGCTTCTCTGTCTACTTATAACAATCATATTGTACACTTCCCAAAGGACTGGGGATTAGCTATTATAGCCTTCATCAACAAAACAAGTAACTGAGATTCACTCTCCAGCTACTAGTCCATACAACTTTTAAACATGATATGAAAGGTTAATCTCAAATATTTAGTTAATAACTAGTTCAACTACATCAATTCAAAAAATGGTTTGGTAGATAAGTAAGCATTCTAGGGTTGCATATCTGATCATTCCCTTATTCTGTAACACCTGGCTAACAAATATTTGTTAGAACCAGGTTCTGCATTATACTTAGACTTGTATACTGATTCACAGTGCTTTACAGCCATCTCCAAACACTTTACAGAGCCAGCATATTGCCCACAACAACAATGCAGATTCCAAAAGAATTCCCAGATTGCAAACCTGGTTTGCTTGTTTTCATTTACTTGGTATTTGAAACCTTTGCATCTGAACCTTCCGTGGGATAGGGCTTACAAATGAAGCTAAAGATAGGTAGAAAGATTTCTATGCTATATAGGTTTCCAATAGAATCTGATTCCTAATAAATAAATGAGTAGTTTATAAATCCACTACATAAACGAGTAGTAGATAATAGTTATAATCTATGAAAACCTAAGTAATTGTCTTTATTGTTAAATCATTGAAGATGGAGCATGCTACCCTGGGAGTGTAGGTAGGAGGTGCCAAAGAAATCATAGAACCACTTAATAGCAATAGCACTTAGACTTATATACCTCTTTAAAATGCTATACAGCCCTCTCTAAGCAGTTTACAAAGTCAGCATATTGCCCCCAACTATCTGAGTGCTCGTTTTACCGACTTCGTAAGGATGGAAGGCCAAGTCAACCTTGAGTTGGTGAGAATCAAACTCCTGGCAATCAGTCGAATTAGACTGCAATACAGCATTCTAACCACTGCGCCTCCTCGGCTCTTCACTGCATGATTAACATATAAAATTAATGAAATATTAATTGCCCGCATATCAAATTCTTTGGTTTCAAAATGTTTAACATGAAAAAAGAAACCTGACCTTTGAATGTTCTCCCTTGCCTTGAAACTCATATACATGCTATTCCCAAATCAATTGTCACATTTTGGGTATTTGTCTCATTAGAAAAAAGACTCAGGGTCGTTTTTTACAAAAAAAAATGGCAATGTTTATTATCTACAAAAATGATGCGTTCCTTAAAAACAAAAAGAATTATTATTAGAACTGGGAGATTTTAAAAGAGAATGGCAGATCTTTATAAAGCAATAGGCCACCTGGTATTAATAGGAGCTGATTTTATTTGCCACAGTAATTAGTGATAAAATAAAATTATTCCAGAGAGGGTCCAGCATGTAATATAACATTCAAATACAAACTGCAGCCATAACAAAATAAAAACAACATGAGAATTACAAATACTTGGGTGGGTGAGCTGAGAATATTTATTAAGAAAACAATTTAATAGTAAAGAAATAACTGCTTGATAAATTGTTACAAAGTAAAAATTACAATAAAACTGTCTTGATCCATGCTTTGCAGGAGCACCATTACTGTCTGTGCAGTTGTTTAATAAGGATTTAATTGGAAAGATAAGTGAATGCACATTTAAAAGTATTGTTAATTTGCTTTATAATCACCCAATCCTTCACAGTATTGACAGCCCCAGACACAAACCCTTCTCTCTTTTATAAGTACTATTTCCATATGTACATAATAAATTCTGAATCTGTAATTGAATTTTTTTATCTGTAATGGAAATACTGGCATACCTTGAGCTTTGGATACATCCCTTTCTAAAGGTAGCATACAAATTAGAGACACCTAAAGACAATTGGTTGCTTGTATATTGCCACACACGCACATGTATTCATGATACGATACAGCCATGCACCTGCCCACCCATAAATATTTTGGTATAACCCAGGAATAAATAACAGATCCACTGATTAGCTGACTGCTTTTGTGTACACTTCCCCACCCTCAGGCCACTGGAAATAAACAAAGCTTTTTATCAGATGTATGTCCGACATTAACAAACTTCAGAACAGGAAAAGGCATGATTGGCAGAAGCATTTGCAAGAAGCTATCTAATGCGGTCCTAAGTTGCGGTAGCAGAGGGATAGATCACCTGAAGTATCAGCACCACTTTATAAAGCTTTAGTAAGACCACACTTGGAATACTGCATCCAGTTTGGGTCACCATGTTGCTAATAAGAAGTAGAGATTCTGAAAACAGTGCAGAAAAATGGAGGTTAAAACGTATGAAAAACAGTTGCAGGAATTGAGTATGTCTAGTCTAGTGAAAAGATGGGCTAGGGTTGACGTGGAGCAACGTTCCAATAACTGAAGGGTTGCCACAAAGAAGAGGGAGTCAACCTTTTCTCCAATGCACCTGAAGGCAGGGCAAGAAGCAATGGATGGAAACTCATCAAGGAGAGAAGCAACCTAGAACTAAGGAGAAATTTCCTAACAATGAGAACAATTAGCCAGTGGAACAGCTTGCCTTCAGAAGTTGAGTGTAGTCCATCACTGGAAGCTTTTAAGAAGAGATTGGACAGTCATTTGTCTGGAATGGCTTGAGCAGGGGCTTGGACTAGAAATTTGGACCCCCAAATTCCCTTCCAACTCTTATGTCTACAGCACTTTTACTGTGTAGCATGATAACTAGAATGTAATATGCCCAAAGAAGCTAGGGGAATCCTCTTCGATAGTTGACAATTATTTCTTCTTCTTTCTTTCCACAACCCCCTCCCCCGCCTCTTTCTTTTGGGAACCTATATGGATATTAGTATAGCCAATTAAGATGTATATTATTGTGAGATGTTGAACAGATTTCCCCTGTTCAACACCAGACTGCTTCATGAATATTTTACAAGAGCTTTTTATGAAAGCATTGATTATGGCATGTAGACTTTTGGTGCGTTCTCTTTTGTTTGTATTTCTTTTTCTAAAAAAAAAAATCTCGCTGGACTGGATTATTTTGTATAGGACATTCTGATGAGGAGCAGCTAATTTATAGATTTGGCGCTGATATACTATTTCAGGGACAAGAGACTAGCACAGACAGTGGGTCTACAAGGAGAAGAATCCTTGGAGAAAATGCTGACAGGTAGAGTATCAATAGCTAAAGTCCTTGCTGTATCGTGAAGCTGGGCCATGAGAATGAATTTGTTTCTCTTGCTGGCCACTGCCCTTGTCCCATGAGTTTTGTCACAGGCAAATGTGAGTCTGAGTGCTCCATAAGAGCCATCGTGGCGCAGTGGTTAGAATGCAGTACTGCAGGCTATGTCTGCTGACTGCCAGCTCAGCAGTTCGATCCTTACCGGCTCAAGTTTAACTCAGTCTTCCATTCTTCTGTGGTCAGTAAAATGAGGGCCCAGATTGTTGGGAGCAATATGCTGACACTGTAAAATGCTTAGAGAGGGCTGTAAAGCACCATGAAGCAGTATATACGTTTAAGAGCTATTAAGCCACTAGCAGGATAATGAAATGTCTGTAAGAAAATAACCAAACTCAGAGATCACCCAGGACCCCATAGTTCAACCTTAAGCTACAAATATTCTCTTCTATTGGTATTCCTTAATGCAGGCCTGGGCATTTAACAGTCCATAGGCCACATTTGGATGTCCCTGTCCAGCTATAAAGAGATCAATTACTTGTTCGCTAGATGTTGGAGTACCACTGGTGGCTTGATTTTTTCGTCTGATTGAAATAGGGCAGCTGGTGTGCCTCATGCAGAAAAGAAAATAACTGTCAGCTTTGAACTGAATCTTAATGGTCGTTGTGTATGGCAAAGTCATCAGGACAGTCTATCACTTCCTGCAGGCTGAAGATAAAAAAAATGTTGGTAGAAGGTGTTTCTTTGTCTCATCAGAACCACTGAATAAACTCCTAATGACAAATGGTGAAAACTATGTTATGCTGTACAAGTTGTTCAAAAGACTTAGCACAGTGTCTCAAAATGTTGGAGATATCTTACAGGCTCAGAGTCTTTCTGACACCAGGGAACTGCTGAAATATAGGGCAGGATTAACGTCTGCCTCATGTACTGAGCAAAATGGCCATGGGATTCCCCACAGGAAGGCAAGTGGGTTTGATTATGAAGTTATACACAGTCAACTATATAGGAAGATTGTAGCTATCGTTCAGGAAAAGCAGGATGCTGAAGAGGATATTGATATGTTCTCTTATCCAGCTGCTCTTTAATTGTTTGCTCTCTCAGTGGGATTACTATGAATCTTCCATGGGAATTTGTTTGTCGGAACTTTTGTCAAGGATAACAACTGATTTTTTGAGGTGTGTGTGAATTCAAATAACATTTAATAGAGAAATAAAATTATTGGAAAGATCAGCAGGTGAAAACTTTCAGTGTTTTCAGTATGGCGAATAAAAGTGTCATCATAAGATAATTTGCTGAACGATTATTTAAAAATCAAATTTCCAAGGAGAATAATTCTTTGTTCTATTTTCTTTTCTAATTGTCTCAAGCTCTACAGGAAACTGTGATAAAATCACACAGTACCATGGATGTATATATTTATCTTTCTATTTGGGTAGCTTTCTATCTAATGTACTTGCTACCTTTCTGTTCAAAATGCCAACGATCCAAAAGTATAATTTGGAATAGGTGTGTGTGTGTGTGTGTGTTTATCACATAATTAAAGTGTCGCATATATGGGATATTTCAAACATATTTCAAGATAGTTGGCTGCTACATTTGTAATTAATTATTGGATTAATTAAATTTGAATTCATTTATTTGCCTAAAAACGTATAGAATAATAATCAATCTCCTAATTGTTTTGCAAAACAACAGTAACAACAACAGACTCGAGACCAACTCTGATGCTATAAATACAAGAATCCCAAGCCCAAGAAGAAGATATTTTAGAAAATTAAGATGTAAAACTAGCAGTAAATATAAATATTAGAATTAATAAAATGCTAAATACTGATTAAATGGAATTCAAAGGCCTATGTGGGGGGAAAAACCCAGTTTTTCCTCACACATAAAATCTGAATATATATGCTAGGCATATTGGCTAGAGGCATTTCAAAATCTGATCTTTAATTCACTGTCAGAAGTCAGTTTTCTCTTCATGTTCCATGTTCCCTGATATCTGACCTTAAAACCATCTAGTATGTATGGACAAATGAATTCTGGAAAACGTGCTATAGAAATCAAAGAAACAAAGAGACAAATATGGTTGGAGATGTAACATTTTTACAATGCCTTCATTCTTTTCTGCTTTTCCACAGGTAACTTCAAATATTTCACAATTTTAAGAGACTCTTTATTCAGTGGAGTTTAACTCCTAATGACTTTATAAATTCTTCCTTGAAATTAGCGTGGAAACATGTTGAAGGATTTCACCATAGCCTTCTTTCAAAGGTTTATTTATTTATGTCTTAATTTTATCTTAATTAAAAGATTCACATACTGAATCTTTGACCATTCAAATCGCAACCTACCTAGAAAAATGTAGTTAGGATCCAAATCCTAACTATTATCAGTTGCCCTCAGCCATGATCACATGACCACACACTAAGTGCTTGGGATATGGCTGTGTCTCACTGTCACATGACAATGTTTTACAACATTGGTTTTATGACCGGCACATTTACTTAAACACTGCAAAAAAAGGGTGGAAAATCTGGTTTGGTCAGATGACCAACTCAATTTTCAACCATCGCAGCATATGGCCATAATGGGTAGGCTCCATTATACTCACATGTCAGGGATACCAGTAGATGCTGCTACCTAGCCGGGAAAAACCTACCTTAAAAATCTATTCAATCATCCCTTTTAAAGTCCAAGAATTAAATTTGAGATGCGTATACTTTGGAGAGCCTGGTAGATTAGCGATTCCATAAATCAAGCTATTATAGATTAATTTTCCTCATATTCCTCTTCCTCTCTATTCATTGTCCTTGTTAAAACCAAACTCACTACATTTAATGTAATGTATTGGGCATTACATTCACAAAAAATAGCAGTAGATTTTTAGCTGAACTGTAAAGTTGTGTACAGAGGTTTTGTGGGCCCAGGGTTATCGGACGTTCAGCAAAATGAGAAACAGTTAGCATGTCTTCCTCTTCTGGCTATTTTCAATTGTCATTGTCCTTCTTTGCCTGATCAGGCATCTACTAACCTCACATGGACCACAAATGTAAATCAGTGTTTTAGGAAAACTACAGCTCATCCAGTGTCTAATCTACCATTTTTGGACAGAGAGAATTATCCTAATAAGACACCTTCTAGGAACGAACTTCAACTAATTACACTTCTCATGGTAATTATCAAGAACTGCTTTGCAGTGTTCATAATATTATTTTTTAATGTAATTTATTTCCACCCAAAAAAGAAAAAAAAGACTTATTTGGGGTTACAATAGTTTATTTATTTTTAATAAATAAAAGTTGCTTCTGATTTTTAAAAATTATATTCAGGACTGTTTGAGAGAAGTATAAAATTAGATATTTTTGGCTTCCAAAAGAAACCAAAGTGTATTAATTCAGAGCTTCAACATGGGGGAGATCATTGTTTTTCTTCAATGTTCTGTTCCAGTAAGACATTTCATTGGCCAACACTTGTTTCTTTCAATGTCTTCCTGGTGAAAGCACACTTTTGATTATTCTTGAGTAGATTTCTCTCACACACGGACATACTTATCAATTGTTTGCAGATTTATAACACTGCAATAGAACTGTGGCCCCTATGCTAAGTTTGTAAAAATCTAGGTATAGAAACCACTCTTTGCTGTCATCCATTTGTATCTAAATCTGTACTCTTATACTTCGCAACTCAATCAGATTGTACTTCACTTTGGAAATGGCTGGTTTGTGAGATCAAGATGAGAAAAGTTTGCTTTCTGCAACAGATTTCCATAGTTTTATTGGAATGCAGAAAACAAAATGGCACAAGGTCAGCCATACACTATTTATAATATGTGCATATAAGCAGTACAAAACAAAATAGGACTCACCATTAAGACTTGAAATCTGGCATGCACGAAACAGACCCAGTTAGGAAACAAGGAGTTTATTGCTGTGGTTCAGTTAGTAAGTAACAGTTAAAGAGAGCCTTGGACTCAAGTCTTCTGTGCATGAAGGCATTTTATATACAAATTTCACACTTTAATGAATGCTGAGTTTTATTCTAATCTCCTTCACAAAGCATGAGAAAAGTGAACTCTTCAGAGAGCAAAAAGTCAAGTGTTTCCATCTCAAACTCTCACTTCCTCTTCTATCTCACACTCATCCACACACATCTCATTACCCTTGAAAATCAGACATACTGTCCAATTTCATGTATTGACCTGATACTGTGCAAATATGGCTCAAATCTGTGATCATCATTTTTGGCACTTAGGATCATATTGGAAGGTGACCAACTGCTCAAGATTGGCAGCTAATTTGCATATCTGTTAATGCCAATAAAATTTGCATTAATTTACAATATGTTTACTTTTTTAATATTTTCATAACTTTGCTGAGTGCCCATTTCAAAACTGCAAACATACAGCTTGAACAAATGCTCAGTCTCTTTGTTGCTAAAGTTATCAAATGGCACCAGAACACATACATACGTACATACATAAATATATAGATATGCACACATACACACAAACATAGGTACACATGCATGCACATATAAGATCTTATCATTTGAAACCACTCCTCTCCTAAAAAGGGATAATATTTTCTCCTCTAGTGCATTGAAATTAGTGGAAACTCTGCAAGCACACTAATTAACTATAGAAATTGCTTATTTAGTTATAAAATAATGTAGTAATAATTGTAGGTATTTTGCCTGCCTTAATGAGGCTGCCTTTCTAATGGTTCCTCTATATATCAGGAAAAGGTGTTTCCCAAAGCCTCTTACCTTTGATCTTTTCTAATAAAGTTGCTACATTTTAAATATGTGATTCTCCATTTTGCAACTGAGTTACATTTTCCAGCAATTTCTGGAAAATCTAACTACTCAAGATACAGTCATATTTATCTATAAAGCCAAAGAGATGCATTGACCAGTACAGTTAATCCACAATTTATGACCACAATTGAGCCCAAAATTTTTGTTGCTAAGTGAGACATTTATTAAGTGAATTTTACGTCATCTTCTGATTTTCGTGGCACAGTTGTTAATTGTTAAGTCACATGGTTGTTAAGTGAATCTGACTTCCCTATTGACTTTGCTTGGCAAAAGGTCGCAAAAAAGGTTACACGTCCCTGAGACCCTGCAACTGTCATAAATATGAGTCAGTTGCCAAGCGTCAGATCACATGACCATGGAGATGTCACAATAGTCATAAGTGAGAAATGGTCGTAAGTCACTTTTTTCAGTGCCATTTTAACTTTGAATAGTCACTGGATGAACAGCTGCAAACTTGTGCTAGTAAACCAAAATCTAGATATAGACTCTCATGCTTTGAAGAATGAAAATTGCAAAAGAGTTTCATAGAATAATATGGATGTCCGAGAGAATTCCAATAAATGGGATGAATGTGGCTATCTTTCATGCTTATTTTTAAATGACAATAGTATTGGGTTAAATTCCAAGTGGATAACTTGGATATTTTAATCCTAAAAAGATTGCAAAACGTTTTAGGCGCCATTGTGCTAACAGAGTCTTTTGTTGAGAGAAAATAATAATAACATCATGTACTGCGAAGTACATTGCAAAAAAGAATGGATAAAAATCTATCTTTGACATTACAGAACTAGCAGTTCTTTAAATATGTCAATTATTTGCTTCTGGGTGAAGCAGGACACAGAAGATACCAATTTAGTCCAGGAATGCTTCTCTTTGTCTGAAGTCTAATGCAGATTCTGCTTTCAATTCTCAGCAAGCCTCTTCCTGACATTGCTCATCCTGTCTTCGCTTTCTTAAGCGCTTTAGGTGTCTTGATCTGATCCAGATTTGGCCTCTGCTTAGTAGCAATTGGGTTGACAATGATTCTTTAAGTCAGGAGAGATCCCCCCCCCCCTGAATTGCAGTGATGCTGGCAATCTGAACTGAAACATGGAAGGTCTTCCAAATCTGTTGCCTTTGATTAGCACAGTGTTGAAAAGCAAATGTATTTCAGATGACTGCAAATTGAAGGTCTATGGAATCTCCCAAAGACTACCTAGATTTTCTGGGATATAATAATAAAGTGGAACAATGTGCGTGAGAGACTGGTGACAAATGAGTCAATGAAGAAATTAAATGAGGGGATTTAATCAGATGGGAAAAAAAGCTGGACAGGAAGAGTAAGCAAGAATCTTGGTACGAGCAGCAGAAAAGTGAATAGTCATAGTAATAGCACTTATATCAGTATATAATCAGTCCATAGTGCTTTGCAGCCCTCTCTAAAGCAGTTTAGAGTCAGCATACTGGCCCCAACAATCTGGGTCCTCATTTTACTGACCTCGGAAGGATGGAAGGCTGAGTCAACCACTGCACCACCAGGTCTGTTGGTGGAAAGCATACATCTATATCTAGAGAATTCCTGACTATCTGAATATCTCTCTGGATATATATGGCATTCTTTATGTATTCCTAATTTCCCTTTTCCCCAGAAATTAAGAGTGAAATTTCCTACATGCTTCTCTGAGGGAAATTTTGTAGAATTCAATCAAATACACCAACAGTGATTGATACAGATAGTCCTTGACTTACAACTACAATTCTGGGGGACCAGAATTTCATTGCTGATAAAGATGGTTGTTCAGTGAGCCATGCCCAATTTTATGACCATTTTTACCAAGGTTGCTAAGTGAATGACAGCAGTTGTTAGGAGAATCCAGCTTCCACCATTGACTTTGCTGGTCAGAAGCCAGCTGGGAAGGTCACAAATGGCAATCCCATGACCCCAGGATGCTGAGATACATGCTGGTTGCAAAGCATCCAAATTTTGATCATGGAACTGGGGATGCTGTGATGACTGTGTGAGGACTAATTATAAGTCACTTTTTAAAGTGCCGTTGTAACTGCAAACCATCACTAAATGAATGGTCATAAGTCAAAGTTTATCTGTATATGTGAAAACAAGTCTGGTTTACCTTTATATTTACTGCACAAATATATGCACAGCAAAAGCAGTACAAATCCGTGAATTTGTATCAGATTTACGCTTAACATCTATATCACACAAATATGCATCATAAATGAGCTCTTTTATTTTATTTTAAGATTACCAGATTTGGGATTATGAATGAATGAATTAATAACTACAAGATTGTATGATAAAGTGGATGAAAAAATTGAAATAATTGATTATATTACAAATATGGGAGAATTTATAGAAAAAAACCCACTAATTTTTCCTGGATTTTAGAAGCAAAGCTTGAATGAAAATCCAGTTAAACAATATTAAGTGCATTTCTCTTAGGGGTATGAAACAGTAGTAACATCAATATAAATATTAATTTTTTTAAATGAAAGAATTGATACCATTGAAGTAATTGGATTTTGGATGAACGTTTTGAACTGAAAGAAGTATACAATGTTGGTTTAAATTTGTATATCTTACTTCAACCACTTTGTAGGTCAGAGCTAAAATGATTCATGGTGTAAAAGCTTCAGGTCTAGTAACATAACAAAACAACTCTTATATTTTCTTTTTGCTTAATTTCTGTGATGTTTTTGTTTACTGTGTTTTTTTGGGAGCTGACAAACAGAACATTATTTGAGGCTAACAGTGTGTAATATTATTCTGTGTGGTGTTGGGCAGAAATGTGAGTTTTCTTTGTCATTTGTGGCATTTTTTATATTTCAACAAGAAACAGGCATAGAGATGACATGGTACCACCAGTAGATCGATCTTTCTTTCTTTCTTTCTTTCTTTCTTTCTTTCTTTCTTTCTTTCTTTCTTTCTTTCTTTCTTTCTTTCTTTCT
>JANHFO010009324.1:18767-28924 GCA_032468095.1 Pareas carinatus | reverse complement strand
GCATTCTAAGATTTTAACAATAACCTCTTCTTCGTTAGGTAACTTTTCCTCTTTCCAATGATGGGCTAAAGTAATTCATGCGACTGTTAAGATATGTATAATCAAGTACCTATGTTGTTTTTTCATTTTCCCCCAATCATACCAGAGGCTGACACTATCAATGGGGCTGTCCTGCTTCCTTTGGCATGTATTTATCTGCCTAGAACTTCATTCCCTTCCAAGCGCCTATCAATTGGATTCTTGGCATCGGCTAATACCAACAGGAATTAGTAATGGCCATTGATATTATAATTTCCCAATTTTCTATTCCCAGAAGCCCAGTACATATCCACAGCTGTGACTATTACACATTGAACAAGCTACTCCATTTTGTTTTAATTTGCCATTGTATCAGTTTTTCACAAATATTGTTGTTGCCATAAATCACATCTATATTCAGGCGATATAGTTCCTTTTTATTCCAAAAGGGAACTTCGAGAGAGAAAGCTGCATGATATATGAGTTTATTTTGACTTATTGTTATTATTATTTCATCTTGCTAAAGTGTATTATTTAACTTCAGAAACAGTATTTCAGAACAAGACATATTTCAATATCTGACCAAATAAGCACAAAGAAAAAATTATGTATCATGTGTTAGCTGCAGTCAATAAAACACATAAATTGTTACCATTGCAAATATTAGTTGCATAAACATCACATTGCTTTAGAAGTAGTCAGTTAACATTGTGCAAAACCTAGAATTCCAAATGCAAATATTTTCTGCCTTTGCATATTCTATACGCCAATAATGTTGATGTAAAAGTAAATGTTAATGTAAAAGTAAGGAAATATAGTTGAGACCCTCAACTTCTATTTTTGGGAGAGGGGGAAGTTTGTGTCAGATTCTTTTTTAAAAAATTAAACTTTATGCACAGAGCATTTTTGTCTAAATATAATGGTATTTATAAGGCATCATATCCTGAGGGCACCAGGTTAGGTGCTGCTGTTATATCAAGTACCAAGAGGGAGAGTGAAGTCTAGTGAATTTAATCCCGCATTCAAGTGGAGAAGAAAAGATAACTGACAAGTACAATCTGCAACATAACTGTTCTGGACTCTCTGCTCCATGCTATTTAAGCTATATTAGTCTATTACATGTCTCTACCACACTTCTCCCATAAAAGCTACTAAAGAAAACATCATCGTTTCTTGCGGATGGTAGCTACAGTAAAATCCTTCCCTTCTTTGTCACTAATATTCCAGAAGGAATGCAGGAATTTGTAAAAAAAAATCTCAAACTGGATTGCAAAAATATTATCCGGTGCTCATGTTATGGAGCACGCATTGTGATAGTAATATGAGAAGAGCTGCCTACAGTGTAGCAGCCTCATGCACTGCTAAGTGACTGTGCCAAAAAGCTTAGGCATTCATACCAGAATTAATACAACAATCCAAAAGTTCAGCTATCTCATTTTCAGTGGTCCAAATATAAAACTTCAGCTATAATCACTGAAAAATTAGAAAGTTATTCCTAGCAGACAGGAATGCTTTCTCTAACTATTGTGTCACAGAAACCTGGACAATTAAATCAATATGAACAATAACAGCCTTTTCTTTTCTCTCTGTTGCCTCCTCCCTTTTAGCCCCTTCTCATTCTCTTATTCTCTCTGTCACTGTAACAAACTGAAAGCAGCACGTCTCAAAGTTTGGGCTAATATATTTGTGTTATATCCAAAGGTGCTACAAGGCATTGTTTCCTAAAGAACATCGTATAGGTCACTCAGCTGCTCACTGTTTCTAGACTTCCCCAGTACCTTCCCAAAATAATTTTTTTCATCCATCTATTGATTTCGATAGAGCAGTAAGCTTTTTCCTTTCATATGCTTACATATTTATTAAGGTAATCAGAATAAAGCTAGTACAGGGCAACCTTAGCAATATCCAGACATTGATTCTATAATTGTTTATGGAACATAACAGCACAAAAAACAAATAATTGGGTGATATAATAATTATGATTGTATATAATAACCTGATCTAGTATCACTGGCTTACTTCTTTTAATCTATATCTTTAGTTCCGTGCTTTTGGGGAGGAGAAGGTGTTTCTTCTCTAATTCCTCTGTTTCACATACATAGAATGCCCAAGAAACTTGACAAAGTCCCCTAGAATGTTATTCAACCAAAAGTTTCACTTGTTACACATTTGAACATGAGTTACTCTTAATTATTATTTGCAGTTTACCATTTATCGGCATGTTTGAATATTGCTGACATAGCCACTTGCTAGGGATATACAAATATCAAAGTACATTTTGCTTATTTTCTAAACTGGTTCAGTGTGGCGTACTGGTTGAGGCACCAGGCTATAAACCAGGAGATTGTGAATTCTAGCTCCATCTAAGACAGAAAGCCCGTTGGCTGACCTGGGGCCAGTCACTCTCCTTCAACCCTAGGATTCAGGCAGGGGCAAACCACTTCTGAAAAAACTTGTCAAGAAAACTTTAGAAGTAAAAAAAAACTTCAGAAGTTAAAAAGTAAGAAACAAAACAAAACAAAAATCTATGGATGTTATATTAATTATCCAAAAGCAGCTACAAATATTGCCTGCAATTGTACTATACAATTACTTTTTTAATATTATTAATTAATGGTCAAAACAGAGAGATGGACTGATAGTGAACTAAATGTTTTCGCTTTAACTGCTCAGTGAATATTGGATTTCTGATGTTATGGGGGGGGGAAAGCAGCACAAACCAAAGGATCATTAGAAACGATGAAAACGTTTTTTCCTGTATTTAAGACATCTTTAATTTTTCCATCATTTGTAATGACACTGTAATATGTTTACAGAAGTAGGAGCGACTCCTCCTAGGTATTCATTTGTCTTCCACTTGGGACTACAGTAAACACAGCAAATGCACTGTGTCAGTTTTATAATAGTGAGTGTGTGCCAGAAATATTGAGCTGCAACCACTAAATATTTGCTTTAAAATAATTTTAACCATCTGGACTTTTTGTTTCCCTTTCTCTTCAGGGAAAAAGTCAGAGTGAAGCAAAAGCCACTCTGCACAAACTGATTTGTATAGGCAAATTGAAGTTACCAGATCAATAGCAAAGCAACAAGCTAAGAAGGAATGGAAAGATCTATGAAAAATACACAGATTATAAATTTAAAGAAAGGGGAAATTGGTTAGCTATGTTCATGACTCTAATAAGAGAAAATGTGTTAGGCTTGTAGCTGAAATTTTGTTTCATGAACTTGGTCTGTACAGCTGTTTTAGAAAGTGAGTTGTAATCAATTATGTAGATTTTTTTTTCATACTAGTAAAAATAATACCAATTTAAATATGGGTGATTCTAGCCACCATGCCACTGAGGATTTCAAAAGATTCATAAGATTAATGTAGTTTTGTATCCTTCTGTATGGAAATAGCTAAAGGGCCCATTCTTATGGAGGTATACCATATTTCTAGTTCAACACTGCCATACAAAAGCAAAATATGTTTTGTACTTTGCTCCTTTTCCTGAAAAAAAAAGCTCTTCAGAGAAGATGGCATATTAGATATCCCTCTGATCTCTCTCAGCTTTGCAAAGTAATGAAAAGCAGAATAAACTATAGCATCTTTCCATGTCTGGAAAGTGGGGCAGCATGATTAGAAATACTGAACTTCCTACTGTGAGACAACCCCTTAGTGAGCTGCAACACTAAATAGACTGAGTAAACACTTGGATGTATGCCATAGATCTGAATCTGCTGTAACCTTTTGGTTTATATGCTCTCAACTACATTTCAGTTATCGCAAATTGTCCTGTGTATTTAGTAGCCCTACCAAAGGTTTTGATTGCATTTAACTTGGCCTGCAGCCAATTAATTATATATCTCGAGGACAACTTCCCTGTTTATGTCCTAACTAAACTCCTAGGCAAAATTGTTCTTCTTTCATTGTTCAGGAATCTGAATGAAATGAGAAAGATTTTTGATTGACTTAGATTCACCAGCTTTACTACCAGAAAATACAAGTTTCAGTCTTGAGTAAATGTAAAGATTATGTGATGACCATGGAAAGAAAACATAGTGCCTTCCAAATGTTCCAGCAACCCAGTTCTGTGGAAAATGAGAAAAGATGAGGTACGGTTCCTTGCTTGTTCAAATTAAGCAACCAAAAGCATGATATCCTGATGATGATCAAGTAAATGAATATCATGATGGCTAGGAAAACTTTATTTGGAAAATTGTCTCTCATGAATAGGCCAAGGGGCTCATAGCCCAAATTCTGGCAATAATAGCAAATGAAGGAGAGAAAAAAATGCAAATAAAAATATTTATGTTGTCTCCTGCTCTACCAGTAATAATAGTGTATGATACAGGTAACCTCACAGGAAACAGCCTGAGGGAGATAATCCTATATTTATATTTACTTGTGAATTTTTATTTCCAGAAATATTAAAGCAAAAGCCAGTTTTCTTTCAGAATCATTTGGGGGCTGGAAGAGAGAATGGCATTTTGTGGGGGGGGAATGAAATATATGGAAAACCTAGTTGTTAACTACTTGTACTATATAAAGTCACCTTTAAAGATACCAATATGCATGGATTATGCATGATTTGACTTACTTATAAGGGAATGTTTGGCAGATACATTTGAAAGGTACAACCTTATTCAATTATAATTTTGTAGTAACTTAATCTGAAATATTTTAATTGTTGTTACAATTGAAGCTATATGCAGTTGAACTCTAAGGACTGTAACATCTCTTCAGTTTGGGCCATTTTGGAAGGCAAAAATTAAATGTGGAAAAGGGAAGAAATGATAATTTTTGAAATAAAACAAATAATATATATATATATATATAGCAGATAGGAATAAATGCCTGAAAAAACCTGAGGGAAGGCAGAGAGAACCAAGGATAAGAACTCTGCTTAATTATTCTCATTTTCTGAATCTAAGGAAAATCACTATCAACACTCTACACTCCTTCAAATCTGTTCCTTTTTTATTCCCATTTTCATGGACTTCTGAAATCCTTTTTTTTGCATATTTTGATACCAGTTTTTACTTTTTCTTGGTTACTTAATTTTTTTACTCAATATATTTATATTCATTTTTCCTCCAATTTTTCAGAAGAAAGAAACCTTAAGGAAAGACATTTAGAAGGCACCTTTTTTTAAAAAAAATTCAGACCTTCAAATGTCACTTCTTTATCAGCATCATCTCAGCAGATAAGAATCAGTTCTTTTTATTTGAGGAAATCCTTGCCCTAAAAGATAATATAGTTTCCCCAGTAATAATATCTACTTCTCAGCTTTTACTTGAACCCAGTGATAATTGCAAGCAAAAATAGAATATGAATAAAATAAAATTTATAGAGTATGCTACTGAGATATTATTTAGAGAGAGGCGGATATTCTAACTGCCTCTTAATATGTTAATTAATATATTCCTACTCTCAACCCTCATAATGAATTTTGAGAATGAAGCTTTCAAAAAAATCATTTAAAAAATTCTTAATTCCTAAGCTTCTGAATTTATCATTATGGTACAGTATGTATATGTATAAATAATAATTTATAATTGTTTCTAATGTGGATTAAATTTCCTTACATGGAAGCAACCTTATTTTCAATATTATTTTTGAGTGACTATACTGGTCATAAATATTTTACATGTTATCTTCCTTAAAGAAACATTTATGTATTATACTGCTTTTTCTTCCGAAGGATTCCTTTTTACCAGCTTTTATGAATTTATTATCAATTTGCAAGTATGCCAGTTTAGCATTGATGCATACAAATTAGATACCACATAGATAGGAAGGGAAATCATTTATTAACAAAATAGCTCAACTGAATAGAGCATCTCTCTCACAGTTCTGGAAGAGACTATTCGTATTGCCTTATATACTGTAGCATTAGCTGCATCAAATTTATTGTACATTAAGAGCAATTTACTTTCTTTCCATTTAAAATATTCAGGGTTTACCTCAAGATTTTAAATATGTAGCCACAAGGTAAAATGTGTGACTATGTGAGTGTGAAAGAGTATAATCATTCACACACACACACACACACACACAAACAGAAAAACACAGATGAATTCCTTAGCCTTTTTAAAAAAACAAAAAACAGGGGGCTCTAAAGTTTCCATTATCCATTCTGTCAGGTAGCAAATATCTTTTCAGTGTAACTCCAGACATTAAATCTGTCAAGAGGAATGCAGTAAAATAAATGTCTGGGATACCTTCATAAACAAAAATCTTATTTCCATAATTCATACAGCT
Source organism: Pareas carinatus (assembly GCA_032468095.1). Taxonomy (NCBI): domain Eukaryota; kingdom Metazoa; phylum Chordata; class Lepidosauria; order Squamata; family Pareidae; genus Pareas; species Pareas carinatus. The sequence continues at coordinate 22,662 of JANHFO010009324.1, read as the reverse complement.
GGCTGGCATTTATTGGCACGTCAGGTGCAATGGGGACATTTCAGGAACATTAACATGTACAGCATCATTTGTCAACAAAGCAACAATGTAAGCAAATCGTTCAGAACTCATACAGATTTACAGCTTTCCCTGCCAGCTGCTAATTACGGTGTGTTCTGCCTATTTGGTAGGGGCTTTTTTTATTGGAAAATGACAAAGGGGTTATAGTATCCCAGTTTGGAATATAGATGTGGCTTTTTAGTAATAATGTAAGTGGTAATATGACCATACAGCTTTGGAGTTTGGATCTAGTTTCACTAGTCTTTAATTGATCCATTTTGATTGATGAAGAAGACGTAGAAATTTGTAGTGCCATTTGGTTACTGATGTATGTAACCTCACCAGACAAAGAAATCATATAAAAAAGAACTTGGGTGTTGTTTGTTTGTTTGTGTGTGTGTGTGTGTGTTTGTTGTGTTAGGTATGTGTTTGTATATTTGCCTACTTATTTCCTACACATCAAATACTATATAGTTTCTTCTCTGAGTAAATATGTGTTGATTGCACCCATGTTTATGATAAGCGATAAATTACCAATTGACAAATGGATTGGAATATGCTGCATCCATTTAAATAAATTATGAATATAAAATCTGCCACAGTTGAAAATGATGCAGAAGGATCACATATAAGGAAAATGAGGATACTGGATTTGAAGGAATAAAGGGAACTCGGTTTTTTTCAGCCATCTTTCATTGTTATGGTTTAATATTTTCCCTCAAAAAAGAAAATATATCCTTAAACAAATGCATGAAATAAAGAGACACTTCCCAAAGTTGCCAAAATCCATATTGACTAGTGCTTTGTTAGGATTACCAGCACTTCCAATTATACTACATGCATTAAAAAAAATCTGTCAAAGCTAAATAAAAATATTTTACCAATATTTTATTTTAGATAATAGAATGCTGTTATCTAAATAAATATTCAGATACAAAATAAAATCTTAGGTAATTTTATCTATCATTTAAATATCTGTATGTAAGTATGCAAAGTAAACATTTTGACCACATAATTTAATAAGCAGCTTGATGGATTAATTACTTGCCAATTTACATATATTTTTAAACATTATAAATTTAGATACAGGAGTATGTAATTTAATGTAAGGAAACATTGTCTGGTGCCAATCTTATTAAAATCTTTGAGGGCCATGTTTTCCAAGGATTTTCAAAATGTTAACTGAAAATGGGGGTGCATATCCACCTGTTCATTTCAACAGATTAATTTGAAATATAACGAAAAAGGAAAGAGTATCTAAAATGTAATAAATAGATTTCTATATAAAATAGTTATATACATACACACATTCTACTTTCTACTATGTTTATAGTACAAAGTATAGTAATATTACATAGTAATATTATTAAATAATAGCATAACGTAACATAACCCTATTCCTATATAAATTAAATATATAAATCTTTGTTTAAGCTTGAGTGATTATAGTAGAACATAAATTTTGAGTCAATTTGTTTGAGTGAAACTTCTACAATTGGTATGCTCCTGTCACTCTAATCCATCCTATCAAATAAGGTATAAAAGTAATTTACCATTGTTTATAAACAAAATAATAGTAAATAGGAAATTTAGAAAGAAGTTACAAAAAGAGAGGGAAGGCAATAAGTAGGCAATAACATTTATGCCATGTTTCTCTCTAGGTCTATCTTTCATATTTCATCTTGGGTTCCTAAATCATTAACAAACTGTGCCGTACTGTTTTCAAATATTTGATTCGAAGAAAACTGGTGAGAGTTTCTTGTTTTTGCTTCTTTCCATTTCAGATTGTAATATTTAAACTTTCAGTACAGCTTTCATAAAAGATTTTTCCTTTGCTCCTCCCTTTTGCAAACTGTTTGTTCATTCTGGCATCTGTTTGAAACAGTTCTGCAGCAGACGCTATTCTGTTAGCTTAAGGACACACTGAATTTATCCAGGATAATAAAAACTACCCTAGAAGGAGGAAAGAAGGCAAACACAAGCCCCCTAGAAATTTGCTCCATTTTGACACCTGTTTTTCCCCTCCCTATGGTTGTTCCTGTTAGTCTGGGTTAGGAGGAGGAGGAGGAGGAGGAGGAGGAAGAGGAGGAGGAGGAGGAGGAGGAGGAGGAGGAGGAGGAGGAAGAATTTAATTCATGATTCCTGATATTGCATATTAGCCATTTTAACCTGAAGAGACTCTTTCTAAGACTATAAATAAGTAAGAAATAAAATAGAATAAATTAAATTATAATATTTCTTCCATAGATCTTAGTATATTGTACTTATCAAGTGTTTCAGAATAAAAAAAATAGGCTTAAGATTACAGAACGTGCATAGCAGTGAATTATGCTGCATAGCAACGTAAAGGAAATGAAAAAAAAAGTATACAAAACTGTCAATAAAATTTACAATGGAATTTTCAGTAATATCTTACATACTGGAGCTAACACGGAGTATTGAAGAAAATGAGAGCAATAAATCATGATATTATGCATACTTTTAAACTTAAAAAAACTTTGCTTAATTTCTATAGACTTGCTATTTTATTTGTACATTGTTCTTCAGATTGCCTTCCAGATTCCATTTATATCCCCTTGTCTAATAATAACGGTTATTATCTGATATCCATATTTAATTTTATTATGTCACCATCCCTGTTAAAAAAGGATGTTCTTTTCAAACATTTTAATGCATTTATTATTTCACTGATCATCAGTAAAAGCCAATTTTCTCCTTTATTGGATCTCAATTATAAATCAACTAGTCATTGTATGGGATACTGTATATGAACATACAGTATATCATTATGATGTATCCTATAATAATGTATCTTGGGTTTGAAGACTGAAGATAGTGGTTTAAATTGCTGAGACAGAGAAAAATGGGAAACATCTGTTAATCACAGCTAGAGAAGAGTTTCACTGAAGTTTGTCATGTGTATTTGATAGAATGAACACACTGCACCACTTTCTGTTCTCTTTTACTTGTGCAACATGCCTTCTATGTTTCTTTTAAAGAAATTTTCCCCTTTATTAAGAAATGAGGCTAGAAAAGAGCCTTAGGTTAGCACCGCCTTCTCTTAAGATATCAAGAGATGATAATGGCAGAATAAGGAAAATGAAAGATATTATATTAAATTGGTACTTGATGACATAGTCTAAGCCATTAACCCATTCTTGTAAGGAACATAAATTGAAAAAATTGAAGAAGAACTGAGGCACACTTGGAAAGTGATGTAATGTGTCTACCTCTAATTCATTGTAGACATATTATGATGTGGTCTATAATAATATATTCTGAGTTGGAAGGCCTAAATTAGTAGTTCAGGATATGCGAAGGACAGAAAACAAAGTCTGGTGAAACGATTAAGGCATCAGGCTAGAAACTGGGAGACCGTGAATTCTAGTCCCAATTTAGACACAAAGACAACTGAGTGAGTTTGAGCCAGTCAACTTCTCATAGCCCTAGGAAGCAAACTATTTCTGAAAATTCTTGCTAAGAAAATGGAAGAGACTTGTCCAAGCAGTCTCCAGGAATCATGACAAATTCTAAGGCCCCCTAAAAATCCACCACCACCACCAACAGAAATGTAGAGTCTACGTGTCTGCCATCTCTCCATAACATTTATTTAATAAAGTCTAATCAAATAATGAAAACTCCACATTTTCTCTCAGTATCTCTGTATTTGATGTATATGCCACCCCTAATCATATTTTTAAATCTTTAACCAAAGTCCTTCATGTAAGTGCCAATATCAACTGAGATGCTGTCAGAAGATTACAAAAAGAGGGGATCATTTCCGGTCCTGGAAGCAACAGGACGTGAGAGAGCGAGCTCTGCCTCTCACGCCTGAAACCCGCTTCTTGGGGGGCCC
>JANHFO010009317.1:14128-24195 GCA_032468095.1 Pareas carinatus | reverse complement strand
CCAGACCCCTTAAAAATTTCCCTAAAAAACCCTGGAGTCTCCCCTTGGCAGCGGACCATCTCTCCGGGTTCCAACACTCATCATCAAGATAGGCCCTCGATAGTATGGAGGGCCATTGCCGTGAAAAAGAGCACCCCCGCAATGCATGGAGTTGAGTCGCCGTATAGTGATGCATAATCCATATAGCAATCAATAAAATAGATCGTGTAAATGCATAAATAAGAGTCTCGAAATGTTATTATGTCCTTCTTTTCACTAAACATACCCAATTCCTGCAACTGTTCTTCATGTTTGAGTCTCCAGCCTCCTAATTACCTTTGTTACTCTTTTCTGTACTCTTTCCAGAGTCTCAACATCTTTTTTTATATTATGACGATCAAAATTGGATGCAATATTCAAAATGTGGTCTTATCAAGCCATTATAAAGTGGTACTAACACTTTACATGATCTTGATTTATTCCTGTTAATTTATTCCTCTAGTCTAGGATTGTATTGGTTTTTTTGGCTGGCTCATATTTACACGGCTGTCATTAGGACTCCAAGATTCCTCTCACAGTTAGTGCTTTTGAGCTAGGTTTCACCTAATCTGTACCTGAACATTTGGTTTTCTTGCATAAGTGTAAAACATTATGTTTCTCTGTATTGAATTCGTTTTGTTAGGTAAAGCTCATTGTTCAAGTCTGTTGAGATCCTTCTGGAACATAAGCCTATCTTCTGGGGTGTTGGCTATTCCTGCCAACTTGATGTCGTCTGCAAATTTGATGAGTTCCTCTTCTATTCCCTCATCCAAGTTGTTTATGAAGATATTGAAGATTGCTGGGTCTAAAACGGAGCATTGAGGTACCCCACTGCTTACTTCCCTCCATATAGATGTAGTTCCATTAAGGACTACACAGTGAGTGTGGTTTGTCAGACAGTTACAAATCCATGTGGAGGTGATGCGATCTATTCCATATTCTTTAACACACTAAGAAGTAGGCTGTGGTCTACTTTGTTAATTGCCTTATTAAAATCCAAATATACTATGTCCACAGCATTTCACTAGCCCACTAATTTAATCACTTTGTCAAAGAATGAAATAATGTTGGCTTCTGGTTATAACTTTGCTTGCTTCTAGATGTTTTCCAGGATCTCCTCAGGTATTAGAGGCCAGGTCTGTAGTTTCCTGGATCTGTTTTTTCCCTCTTTATAGAAAATGGAAACCACATCAGCTTTTTTCCAGTCCTCTAGTAATTCCCCAGTGCTCCAGAATCTTTGAAAGATATGGTTCAATGGTTCCAAAATCATGTCTGCCAGGTCATTCAGAACTCTGGGATTTAATCCATCTGGCCCTGGAGATTTAAACTTGTCTAGGGTGGACAGGTGTTTTCTTACTATTTTCTTGCCTATTTTAATTTTATTCCTAGTCTGTCTATTTTTGGTAGGTTATGCTATTTTTTTCTTTTGCGTGAAGACAAATGCAAAGAAGGAATTAAGCAGTTCTCCTTTCTACCTTTGCTTATTACGTCCTTGCCATCTTGATAAAGACACCATCTCTGACTGGTAGCAGACAAGTATTCCTCTGTTGCTTCTGTAGTTGCAGGCAATTGATAAATACCTGACTTTTTTTTCAGAGTGGGGTGCCCAAAGGCTTGCTGACAATTTATTCTCCTACCGATGACCAGGGCCATCACTGTTTCCCTTACAATGGAGTTCTTCCAAGAAGAATCTGCACTTCCTGGGGGAAAGAAAGTATAGCTTTCCCATTATCCTCGCTCCTATGATCAATGATGTAGAATAATTTCATTATTACCAAATTCACATATACTGCAACACCTATTTTGTTACTACATCATATTTTAAAAATTAGCAGTTCATACAAATGTGTTGTAGATTTCATATTATTTTAGTATATATTTCTGTTGAGTCCACCCTCTTTCTAGTCAAAGAAACCAATAGTTATTAATAAGCAGGTTCCTACCTTGCGGGTTCTTCAGGAATGTGTAGATTAGAATTTTCTCCCATTTCCGAAGTAGAAGAATCACTCCCAAAACTGAGAGAGAATTTATTTTATAGTAAATAAAAAATCTTAATAGTCATGATTATTAGATACATGCCTCTATCTTTGGTTAATAAGTGGTGTCTAAATCTGATTTTAAAAATTCATTTGAATAAAATATGTGCATATTTCAAATTTTTCCTCTCTATGTGTATATGTATGTATGTACATAATTGGAGGGAGAAACATAAATAGGAACCAAGCAGATTGCATTTTTTCCCTACAAATTGTTAAAAACTAGTGAAAATGCTCTCAAGTCAAGCTACATTACAGTTGATTACGTGGATGTGAATTTCAACTCCCTAGTGTAGCCTACAAACCTTGGACTTCAGATGGTTTTCCAAATACTAACTAGATATGTCTTTGCTTCCCTATTTACAACTTCACAAAAGATTTCCAGGACCTGTTGTCACTTTTACCATTGTTTTATAATTACAAAATTTTTGATAATACATTTAATATTAATTATAATTATATTTATATGGTTAAATCTTAAAATAGTTATGCCTTCATATTGGTCAATAGGAAACATAAACATATATTGAACATATAAATATGAATGAAATAACACTGCATTCAGCAATTTTATCCGTAAAATTAATGATATTTATTCAAAATAAGGAATAGTTGCTTTTTCTCTAAAGTTTCTCCTGCGGATTAGTTTAGAAATAAATATATTTTTAAATTTGGAGGAAAGAAAAAGAAAAAGAAAAAGCCTAAAGAACTACAAGTTGAGCAAAAGACAGCAGTATGTGCATTCTCATTAATCAACTAAAGTGACTTAAGTTATGCAAACATGCTCTGTGCCTACTCAGTATATCAAACAAACAAATTAAGGATTAGTCTTTAATTTATAAATAACAAAATTTCATTGTAATAAAGGAAACTATCAGGCTTTTTAGTGAGACCAGGAGACTATCTTGACATAACTTTAAATTTACAAGTGGAAACTTGACACAGATAACTTTGATAACAGGTTGAAACAACTGCTTGTTCATATTTAGTGCAAGTCTCTCACCATATCAAGTAAAAAGTATAACCCTATTATCTGTGTTTCAGCACAAAATTAAGTAATAAATACTGTAAAAGTCAATTGCTATAGAATAAAATGGAGATAACCTTGATGAAGAATGCAGTAATTACTACAAGAAAGTAAATGACAAAGGAGAAGGCATGAGAAAGAAATTGAAAACACTCCCAACTTGATTCTGTTTGGCATAAGAGAGGGCAGAGGAATGTTCTGGCAGTATTAGGCCCAAGAAACCAGAACAGTTCCAAGAAGGATTAAATAGTTTATTTACTGTAGATCAGGGGTCTCCAACCCTTGGTCTGTAGACCAACACTGATCTGCAGCATGTCAGTAACTGTTTCGCACAAACAAGCCAAGCCCCATTCGCAGGATGCATGCAGCATGCAAAACCAAGCCCCCTCCGATCCGCAGAAAAACCTTTCTCCATGGAACTGGGCCTTAGTGCTGAAAAGGTTGGAGGTCACTACTGTAGATGACCAGTTTATAAGAATCTCACCAGACTGTCTGCTTCCTTTGGGAAATGGCAAGGCAAATTTAAGTGTTTGACCTCAAATGTTTCCTCCCCTGAATGAACTGTAAGCTACAATGTCTTTTAAACCATGCCCTTCTTCTGGGAACTTTCTCTTCTTCAGTCAGTGGTTCCACCATAGGCAGGCTTTCAGTTAATATAAAGTGGCATTTCTGAAAACCTTGCTCTTTTTATTTCATGATCTAGCTGACTCAGACAGCTGACAGTAACTTTATCTCCATTGAAACATTTATAAAATTTGAAGAAATGCATTTAAAAAAAAACAAATATTGATGTAGTTATACTCAGATATTGAACAACTCATTGATATAGAGCTTCTTCTTGGTTTTGGCTCAAATATATTTTAAAATACTTTTATATTATTAAAAAAATCCGCTTTGTGAACTATATACATAGCAAAATCTTATTTTAAAACAGATCACTACTGCAATAGAACAAAAGCTTACACACTGAATTACATAAGGAAATGTTTAAAATTTTATGTCATAGTGGAATCAAAGTTCAAAGATTTATTTTAGTCCTGTTTTAATCACATTGGAAATACCATTAAGAAATGTATAACTCTGTATTTTAGCTATCATCATGAAGAAAATTCTGTACTATAAAGATTACCTGTAAATGTTTATAGTACAGAAATATAAAGCATTAAAATTTGGTTTGGATATTCTTTGAAAAAAATATAAAATTAACTACACATCACCTGTTTCCTGTTGAATCCTGAGATATGTCTAAGTTTGGAATTATAGAAGGAACACCATATTCATCTTGATACCTCTTACATGATTTATAATGCTGTCTCATACGAGAGAATCTAATCTGTAAAAGATGTTATTTCATTTAGATTTTTAAATGCTGGTATAAAACAAATACTTCAGAAAGCCAGTTTAGTGATGTGTTAAGATATGGGAGAGACTAATAGCTGGGAGACTACTAGTTCTAGCCCTCTCTTTGGCATTAAAAGCTGGCCGGTAGACTTTGTGTCAGTCTCACAGCACAATACACCAAATAAGGAGTATTAGATATGTGTCCATCTTGAGACAATCAAAAATAAATGTGGGATACTAAAAATAATAATCTCAAAGGGTAGATAAATCAAATAGCTTATGCAATTTTAGGGTGCATTCTAGTGAGCCTATTTGCTTTTGAACAGAATAATGCTGATAGAATGGATGGGCTTTCTTCCTAGACTTGTTCTACATGTTTGGAAGATTCTCTGGACTTGTTCTACATGTTTGGAAGATTAATTATGTGTATGTTTACAGCAACAATTATCCATTTTTAAAAGTAACTATTACTGTACCTGTTTTTCACAGCATCTACAACTTCCCACCAACTTCTTCATGTTGTTTTCAATATCTAAGGCTCTGTTGGGACGTGCTTTTTCTTTTCTGGTTACAATGCCTCGACATAATGGACAGTGTGGTCCACCTTCTTTCATAGCCATTAAGAAACACTTCCTGCAAAATCTTAACCAAATATAATGTGACAGTAAATGAATAGACAAATGGCAAATCAGAGGCAAAGAAAGTGTGAAAGGGGAGTAAGTAGATTCTGGAAGGACAAGAACTCAATAGCCATTCATCATAATTAGCAGAACAGCAACAGCTCCACTAGGTAGATCAGATCAGAAAATCAACTCTACAAGGTTAATGTTTACTTTAATTGAAATTGGCCATTTACAATCATAAACCTGCAGGTTTCACTGTGCTGGATCTGTTCCTTCTTCTTATATTTCAGTAAATTATGAGGCTGTCTACCTGAGTTGTTCCCAAATGTTATTTTGTAGTTTTGCCTAAAAAAAATTTTCAGCCCTTTTTGCCTAGGTAATGTTCTTGTATATTCTGTTAAGATCCTCTTCATTACTCTCTACAATACTTCTAAATTTACAAGGAAATGATAGAAAAAATGTTCATTGTTAAAAACTGTTATATAGTAGGATATAAGAATACTCATATGATACATTAAAGCAATTTTACACTAACCATATCAAAAATACTAATTCGTGAGTTCCATGGCAGCAACATTTTCCTGACAACTACTTTTGAATGGCATCCAAGTCACATTTGTAGTGACTGAACAGCTTTAAGCCGAGTTTGTTCTATCAAGGTTGCATCTACTATGGATGATGGCCTTATTTCATTACCCTTGTCAAGGGAGTATATATAAAAAGTTAGGAGTGCAGGGAGACTGTAGCTGAAGTAGTTCCATTTTCCAGTCATTTATGTCTGAAAGTTTAGTGTCTTGAAATTGGAATGACTGAATGAAAAAGGGCAATATTACTGCCATAGATATCTTACACCAGAAAGGAAGAGTGGGAAGAAAAGAAACAAAACACCGAAAAATGAATTAGTCAGATACCTACATATGTTGACAAATAGAAATCCTGACAGGTGTTTTGAACACATCTTGGCAAACAGGACAATAATAATCATCTTCATTGAAACAAATTGTGGCAGGTTCCTCATTCATGACAGCAAACTGTGGTATTTCTGAAAGAATAATAATTAACATCTGAAGCATCACTTGATATACTACTAGCATTGACAAAAATCACCATCAATCAATTGCAAAAAGCAGTTTTACTTGGAACAGCTTGCATCCTGCAAGAATACCTTTAACACCATCAAACATTTGCCTATCCTAGGTCCTTGAAAAGGAGTTGATAGGTGGATAAAATACCAAATCCAGTCTAAAAATCTGGCTGCTAAACGTCCATACTGCTACAACTATGCGAGATGAAATACTAGATGTAACACTAATATTAAAGTGCTATATTTTTATAATACATACAGTGCTCTGCATATCACCATCCTGAATTAATAGACAAATCAATGCATAAAACTGCAATTAACTGATCATGAGTAATGAATTGGAGGAACATATTTCTCTGAGTCATTCTACAATGTGAGAAATTATAGCTTTCCTACGATTTGGCAGTTTCCAAAGAGTGTGATTTTAGACCTGAAAATGAAGACTAAAGCAATGTATGGGCACAGCAAGGGAAGTTTGACACAGCTTATCCAACATCACACTGGACTTCTTTTGCATCTGCTCTGGAATTTGGGGGAAAATAGGCAGCTTCAACAGCCTGAAATATCTATTTCAAATTTCTTTTCTAGACTTCCATTCATGAAATTTGGAGCCTTGCATTCTGTCACCCACAGACTTTTTTTAGGCCTACATTCTGAATACCTGTCTTTTTCTATATTCCCTTGCCCTTTAATAAAGTTGCCTGGATTTTAGGATCCGAAAGTCCAGGCTGAAACTCCAATTGGTTTGGCATAAACCCACAGAATATAAAGTGAAACTTTTCCTTTCTGTTTTACTAAAAGTAAGCGGGGCTCGGCCCTGTGTTGCTGCTTTCCGTCTCCAAACCTTGCTCTCTCTGTAGGGCGGTTTATGTGTGTTGTTGCTAAAATATTTTAATGAATGTTCACATTCCGTCCAGTTTTGGAATTTGACTGGGAAACTTCTAAGTCGAAGAATGCCTTTTAAAAACTAAAAACAAACGGAGGCTCCTGTCACGCTGCCCAAGGGCGAGAGGCGCGCGGGGGCGTGCAGGGGAATCGCCAGTGTGGCGCGCGGAAGCCTCGGGGGGGGGGCGGGATCCTGAGCCACGCGCCCCAAGCCTCTCTCGGGCTTCTCAGGTCTCGGTCAAGCAAATCCTCCCAGAAGGGTGCCCGCCCTGAGCCTCCAGGTGCCTCCGAGAGCTGCCGTCACTACCTGTCGAGAGAACGGGAGGGTCTATCGCAGGCCTCAGGACTGGACCGGGATCTTCAAGGCTCCCGATGGCCAAACCGGTCAAACCACCACCGCTCTCCATAGCTGTTAGGCCGCCGCAGCGGCGGCCTAGTCCCAGGAGGCGGTCCCAGGTTGCCATGGCAATAACTCCCCCCTCCCGTCTTGCCGGAATTGTTATTGAACAAGAGTAGTTGCTGCTGCTGCTGCTTCTGTTTGCCCCGCGAGCCTCGCTCCTCAGCCTTGTCTGCGTGTGAGCTAACTGGCCCGGAGCTCGGCTGCGGTCTAGGAGCAAAGCCAGACGGCTTCGGGATCCGCTTCTTCGGTCCGGCGGCTCGGAACCCCGTCAGACAAGAAGCGCCCTTCGAACCTTGGTGCCCTTCCCGTCCTCTGCTCCGCATCGATTCCCCTCGATCACAGTCCGGGCTTCTTTATTTGCGAGGAAGCCCTAGTGAAGATAGTGGAACTCGGGGCTTAATAAAAGTATACAAGCTGACATAATAAGCCCCGTATAAACCATGATTCCTGAGCTTTCAGCGTCTAAGGCTAATCTTTAAAGCAAAGCTCGCGGCGGCGGCGGTGGTTTGGCCAGTTTGGCCACTGGGAGCCTTGCAGATTCCGGCCCAGTTAGGACTTTTCTTCAAACTTTAGTTTTCTATTTTCTTGATGCCGTAGGGCATATGGCTGCCTTTCTTAACTGGGCTATGCATGAAGTTGGAAGTATAGCCGCTGTTCACGCTCAATTCGATCTCTTCTCTAATCGTTAAATGTTTTAACCATTAATGGTACGCGGCTTTTTCTGCCAGGCTATCGACCTCTTCCCCCCCACCCCCCAGCACGCCTCCTGTAAGCTGAATAGATGGACCTGGTTTTACCTGCTGAAACTTATTGTGTGGTGGTTAAGAGAACGGTCCTACGGGCTGGAAGATTTGGAAAGCCCAGGCCACTCAGGTCAACCCTTTCCGTTTCTTTTCTGGGGTTAACCTTCATTAAGAGAACACGGGATTTTTCTCCTATTGTTACGTCGGCGATTTCTACTTGGGCGACGAGGCTCTGCGTAAACGTCAAAAGAACTCTGGTTCACCATCGGTAAGGTCGGTGTTTTTAAAAGGTGGCCTCTGTCGTCCCTTGCTGGTCATGGTATGGTCTGGAGCGGTGCGACCGCCTTCTCGGTTTGTACCGTAAATTGGCTTAGCAGCATTATGGTTTAACCTCTAGGCAAGCCGACTGCAGCCTAGAGAGGCACCAAGGGACCATCGCAAGCTATGGCAAATGAGAGATACGGTAGCTACACTCAAGTCAAATGTTCTTCAGTGTTAGTGTAATAAAGATATAGTGAGGCTATGTGTTTTTGTTTGTATCTCTATTTGAATAGCACTTCATAGTCAGGACATAGCTGATGCTTTATGTGCCATTAAATCCGAAGAGTAAATTACTTATCTGCATCAGTGTATGCCAGGCAACATGGTTTTGTAGAAGAAAAACTGCTTAAGGGGGTGGGAAAGATAGTTATCAAAATATGAACTGAAAGTGTTGTTACCTTTAATATATAGTAAGATGCACTGAAGTATTGAATGAGAGGTAATTAATAAATGTGGTGACTTTGGATTCAATAGTATATCTTATAAATTAGTTACAGCTTAGAAAATGAGCAGTGGTTACAATTCTAGATCTTTTACTCCATATATATAAACATATATTTGGACATAGTGAAATTTGTGATGTAAATGATCCTATGTATCTGTACTTATTTGTGACTGACTGCTTTGGTTTTTTATAAGAGAATAAGATCTATTTCTCTTTCTTACTCTTTAAAACCAGAGAAGTTCTGAACTTAATGTCTGTCTTATAGCTAGACTAGGTTCATACAATAGATAAAACTGAAACCAAACTATGTTAAAGTTTATTGTAATGTGTGAATCCTGTCGCTAAGTTGGGTTAGAAAGTCCTTTGCTAAGTCATGGTTTTTCTCATTCATAGAATTTTATGAGGTAATTATGCACCATCAAGTTGCTTCCTAGAGACCATGCTGATATATTTTCCCTGAATTTTCTTTGTCTGGATTTTTCCTGTAAAAATACAACAGTGATTTAACATTCCCTTATTATTTTATGGGATACAAAATGATAATACTTTCCTGTTTTCCAGTTATTGTTTTTTTCCTTTACAAAAGGATAAAAAAATGAAAAGAAGTTGGAATAATTGAAAAATATTAAATCAGTTGCAGGAAGAGTCACTTTTGGAAACTGCTTCTCAGTTTAAATGATTTTATGTTTCTGACAGATTTTATTTATAATTTTTTATATTTTTAATTTTTTTATTAAATTTATTTGCTGCCCATTTCATTTCAAAGTGACTTTGGGCGACTTGTATGATGTTCATGGAAAATTATGCTGAATTACCATGCAACTCTGCATGTTTTCAAATAAATGGAAAATATGTCTGAATCTTCTCAAAATTCTTCCTATACTTATTTTTATGCATTTAACTAAAAAGCTATGCTATGTTTTTTAATGGTAAATAATTTTTTTATTTCAGACAAACAAGTGCACAAACATACAATGATGGTCAAGAGAGAAAACCTCATACATAAACATAAACATACAATGGTGGTCAAGGGAAAAGAAACCTCATATACAAGTGTTTAAGAGACCTAGAGATATTGAGCAGGTATAAGGTAAAATCCATAAAAGATATTTTTACATCTCTTATTCTTATTCAAGGAAGGAAT
>JANHFO010009317.1:0-14028 GCA_032468095.1 Pareas carinatus | reverse complement strand
TTATCTCCTTTCTCCATCTCTCTCCTTTACCTTTTCTTTCTCTTGTCTCCTAACTTCCTCTTACCCTCTTACTTCTCTCCGCCCTTTTTCTAGACCTTATTCTCTTCCTATATTTTCCTTCTACTCTTTCTTTTCCCTTTCCTCCTCTTCTTTAACAACCAGTCTGGTTTCAAATAAATAATTCTTTCTACTCAATCATCTTTGTATCCATTCTGTTTTTACTCCTTTTATCTCTTTTAAATCTCTTAATATTTATCACCTATGTCCTTTTTTCCATTTCTCTTCTCCCTTTTTCTTAACTATAACTTTTAAAGAGTTAACCATTTATTAAATTGAACTTCCCCCTTTCCACTTTTGAAGTAAGTAACTAAGAATAGTAATCTTTCTTCAGACTCTACCTTTCCTTTTCATATCAAATTCTAGCTTCAATTCATTTCAAACATTGTTCTAACCAATTACATACATTACTCAACATTCTATAACCACCCATTTCATTACTTTTTCCCAAAATTTAATCCCATTTACAGTTAGTTATTCCACCTTATTTCAGCATTTTAAACCTATTTGCAATTAATTTTGGTTACTCTTTTTTCCCCTTAGTTCCCCTTTTGTGACCTCCTAACTTCTCTCTAATCCTTTCAAAAGATAATCCATCATCATAGACATAATCAATTCCATACATTCCATACATTCTTTATCCCAAATTTTGCTTTTTTTATAACATGGTTATTTTCTCTAGCCAATACCCTTCCTTCACTACATCTCTTTTGCAAATACATTAACGCTTGTAGTTTTGCCTTTGCTTTATAGAGTCGTCTTTCCATCTTTAATCTCCAACTTATTTTCTTATTGTCAAGAGCTGGAAGGTATTTTGCCTTTTAGGATTAACCATCAACAGTAAAGAAAGCAAGAAATATACCACAGACTTACACTTGGTAGAGCAACCATGAAGGACTTGGAAAAGATATTCAAATGCTCTGATGCTTACAAAATACAGAATAGTACAGTAATGGTATTCTCTATGACAGTGATGGCTAACCTTTTAGACACCGAGTGCCCAAATGAGTTACGACAAATGAGTTCCAGCTCTTGACATTGGCTGAGCATGTGCATGGACCTGTGACTATCACCTGGTGCTGCTACACTCTGAGCATATGCATGGTTCCGTGATGTCATCACCTGGCTTCACTACTCTTTCTGAGCATGCGCATGGGCCCGTGATGTCATTGCCTGGCACCACTACTCCGTTCTGAGCATGCTCAGCTCTGGGGCGATGCTGGGGCGGCTTGGCTCGTGTGCCAACAGAAAGGGCTCTGTGTGCCCATTGTGGCATGCGCGCCATACGTTCGCCATCACTGCCCTATGACATAATATGAAAATAAAAGTTGGACTTTAAATAAGAAAGATAGGAAGAATATTGATGCTTTTGAGTTTTTGTGTTGAACAAGACTCTCGAGAATATTGTGGACAGCTAAGAAAATATGCAAGTAAAAACAAACTTGTTGAACAAATCACCTCATAGTTCTCACTCAAGGCACAAATAACAAGGCTCACATCATTCTACTTTGTATACATTATGCAAAGACCTATCTGTCTGGAAAAGGCTCTAATACTAGGAAAAGTGAAAGGAAAGAAATTAGGACCAGCCACTTGTTCGCTAAGCTACGTGATCACTAAGTAAAACTTTCCTTTGCATTACAGATCTGTGAAGGTTGTAGATGTGAGGACTGGTCAGTTATTTTTTCATCACCAGTATAACTGCAAGAAGTTACTGTACAAAGAAGTCACTAAACTAGGGATCCTCAACTCCTGGTCCATGGACCAGCCCTGGTTCATAGCATGCCAGCAACTGGGCCGTGCAAACAAGCCAAGCCCCATTGGCAGAATGCAGGCAGCATGCACAACTACGCCCGTCGGGTCTGCGGAAAAACCTTTCTCCATGGAACTGGTCCTCTGGTGCTCCAAATTTGGTTGGGGGCCATTGCACAAAACATGACCTGTAGCAAGTTGTATTTATAGTCTTAGCTTATAGAACCTGTTAAGTGCCTTCAATTTATTGTTAATGTATTCATTTGATTTTTATCCTGTATTTATAGCTTTGTAAATAACTCAGGATGGCAAACATATATAATATTTCGTATTTTCCTCACAACAATCCTGTGAGGTGTGCTGGGCTGAGAAAGAATGACTGACTCAAAGTAGGATTCTTCCTTTTATACAATGTTGATAAGCATTATTTATGCATGCATTAATGATTTTCTGTATTTTTAATTTTGCAACATGGTCTTAAAAGGGGGAAATTATGAAAGAAAATATGATTTAAAAAAATACTGCTCTTGCCCTCTCGAACATTGTTCTCTCCCCCCCCCAAAAAAAATCTTCAACCACCCTTTTGGGCTTCCAAAAGGGCCTGAACATCTGACTCTGTCAACTGGCCTGAGTGTGCAATGACGTGTCATTCTGAAGATGGCTAATGGTGGTTAAAGATAAGACTCCACTTTCTCCCCATGCGCATCTTGCTCCCTTCCTCTCCATCTTGGTCAACTTTAATTCAAATGTGATGCTTCCATTTATTCTTTTCATGTTTTATATTGAAATTTTGAAAGATTGATTTAAGCCCCCTAGAGTTGCCTTTGGCAAGATGGATAGCATATGTTAAATAAATAAATAAATGAATGAATGAATGTAAGGCAAATTAAGCTACTTAAAGATATAATCAAAGTGAGCTATTCCTGGCAAGGTCCTGATAAATCTTGCCAGCAATTAAAGAGAATCTGATGACATTACAGTACAAGAGAGTACAGTATTCTGATGAGCTAGGTGGTAACTTAATGTAAAGAGTTAGTGTAAGCTAAAATCTAAGGTAATAAATTCATATCATAGTTCAGGATAACACTGACATAGAAAAAGTACATTACTTGTTTCAATAGCTCTTGATTTGTAGTGACAAAGGCGATCATTGTATGGGATTTTCTGAATCTACCTTCCAGAATCAGAGTTTGTGAAACATTACAGTGGGCAAGTGTGAGAACTCACTGAAATGTTAGTGTAGCAAACAGAAATGTCTGACAGGCTTACGTTTA
This sequence comes from Pareas carinatus, assembly GCA_032468095.1. Classification (NCBI taxonomy): domain Eukaryota; kingdom Metazoa; phylum Chordata; class Lepidosauria; order Squamata; family Pareidae; genus Pareas; species Pareas carinatus. Next base: position 10,945 of record JANHFO010009317.1, on the reverse strand, counting down.
GTGACATTGTGATCAAAATTGAGAAGCCATAATAATGTAGCTTATCCTCCAGTCCTCTTTTCCATTTTGTAATGAAAAAGTCATGTAAGACAAGTGAAACTAAGTTACAGGAACTTAAGAGCTTTAGCCACAATTTGAAGATGCTGTTTCAATCATTAGCTTCAACTATAAGAAACTTCAGCTCCTATACAAAGAACAGGATTGTAGTGGTTATTTATTGACTAGTCTTAAAATCTTATCAATAAAGTAAAATATAGCACGTAGTCTAATTCTGGAGTAAGAAAGAGGATGAAATGGAGTGTTAAAATATGGATGTATGGGAGCAATTCAGGAAAAAACTTCCATTTGGTTATCAATGACACACTCGCAGATACAGAACTTTTATTATAAACATTAGAAAACTACAACATTACATTTTTGACATAATCGCCATTCAAATTGAAACACTCTTAAAAAGGTTTGAAATTCCTTCTGCAAAAAATCTCCCTTCTGAAGTCACCCTGTAACCACATTGTGAAGCGCATTGTCATTGTCGAAGCAGTGCGATGCAAGTATCAGGGCATGTTGACTTCCGATGTTGTGCTGGTTCATGATAATGCGCGCTCGCACACTGCTTGACGCACCCAAGAACCTCTGGAGCAGTTCTGGTTGGAATATTTTTTGAACATTCTCCCTTTAGCCCAGATTTGGCGCCAAATGACTACCACCTCTTCTGGCTTCATTCCCAGGAGGGAATTTCTTTGCAGAAGGAATTTCAAACCTTGTAAGACTTTATGACAAGTGCCTCAATTTAAATGGTGATTATGTCTGATAACCAGTTTTTTTTCTGAATTACCCTTGGCCCAGACTAGGGCCATTGCAAACAGATTCCAATGTTTTTGTAACAGGAAAAATTTGCCTGAAAATGGAGACTCAAATGGCCATTTCTAGCTTGTTAGCCATCATCAGTGAACCATACATACCCTTTTGAGATTCGAACCTGGGCTGATTTACCTACTAGGCTATTATCTCCTATGTCACAGGTTCTCCCTTTAATTAGCTTTGTCCAGGGAATATTAGACTCATTTTTTTGTAAAGGGTGACCTGGTGGTTCCTGAATACAGGGATGAAACTACTGTTTCACATTTTGCCCTTCAGCCCAGACTAGGGCCACTCCAGGCAGATACCAATGACTTTATTACAGAAGAAAGTTACCAGAATAGGGAGACTTGGATGGCCATTTCTAGCTTGTTAGCTATCTTCAGTTAGCCATACTCTGAGGTTCGAATCTGGGCTGATTTTACTTACTATTTCACCCCTATATTCAGGGACCACCAGGTATCGCTCTTCATAAAAAATGAGTCTAATACTCCCTGGACAAAGCTGGCAAAAGTGATAACCTGTGGCGTAGTGGCTAAGACTAGCCTAATAAGTAAATCAGTTCAGGTTTGAATCTCAAAGGGTATTTCTCACTGATGACAGCTAACAAGCTAGAAATGGCCATCCGCGTTATCCCTTTCTGGTGAATTTCTTCTGTAATAAAATCATTGGTATCTGCCTGCAATGGCCCTAGTTTGGACTGAAGGGCACATGTAAAACAGATCGTTTCATCCCTGTATTCAGGGACCACCAGGTGTCACTCTTCACAAAAAAATTAGTACTCCCTGAAAAAGCTGGCAAAAGTAAGAACCTGTGGTGTAGTGGCTAAGGCAATAGCCTGGTAAGTAAATCAGCCCAAGTTCGAATCTCATAGTAGGGCTCACCGATGAGTTAGCTAGAAATGGCAATTTGAGTCACCCTTTTCCGGTGAATTTTTCTGGTATCTAGGACAGTTTAAAAACTTCCCTGCCTAGGCCATTGAGAGTAGATATGTCATGAAAGAACTGGAAAGTTAGCTGACCCAGGAGTTGACCTGGGTCTTATTTATCTGCTCTGAATATTTTCAGAAGTCTCTCAAGTTCCATTGAATGGATCCAGCCAGTATGTGAAAAGTTTAATTATTACCTGGTTATGTAAGGAACGGGATACCTGTTTCCTAAGTGCAGGGACAGATGTGTTCCCATCAGTTCCCAGTATGGATCTTTAAAAAAAATGGCCCTGAACTTGTTCAAGTGGGGTAGCTTTATTAAGGTCCCACAATTCTGCCCCCTTGGGCCTGTTTTTGGCCTTAATAGTTCCAGTATAGGAGTAAAAGTACATGGGTAATTGTAGTTAGATAATTTGCATAATCTTTTATTATTTAACTCAGTTGTAGCCAAACTGTAAAAAAAACAATTTAACTGCCACCCAGTGGTGGTAAAAACACTTAAGTAGGTAAAATAATTCACTTGTTCCACAAATTCCCCATTGATCTGCCAGCTATATTTCACACTTTTCCTACTAAATACCATCACTTTAAATTAAGAAGCATTTACACCTGTGCTCTTTCAAATGGGTGTTTCAGTAGAGTCTTAATCAAAAATAAGAGTCTGGGTTCCATATTTAAGTTGGTTAAATTTCATCCATAGAATATTTGTATTTATGAAATCAAAAGCTGCATTAAGATGTATAAATACAGTAAACAGTTTCTTACAATTTGTTTATTGTTTTGATCTAAGAGTATATAAAGTAAAACAATTGTCTATTGTGGAGTGTTCTGGTCCAAATCCAGCATGTTCCTCTACTAAAAGATTTTTCCTCTGAATGAAGGCAAATGTGTCCCAGGATAATAATGTTACAAGATCCAATCTGGGTCAGTCACCAAGACCAGAAGTTTAGTTTTCCGAGCTTTCAGACTCACGGTGGAGCCCATCCTCAGGGAACCTCTCTCTAAAGATTTCTTTTCATTACCCAGTCTTATATTTTGCTTAACAGGAGTTTTGCATACATTTTACGCACAATTCTAATAAGGCTTAACGATCTGTTTTTTGGATCACCTTTGTCTCGCCTTTTTATAAAGGGGAGACACTTCCCATCTGACCGTAATACAACTTTTATTATTTATATGGGTGAATAGTCCTGCTAATAGAAGGGCCCACCAATCAATGAGTTCTGAGAGTAGAAAAGCTTCTGTAGGTGCCCTGAGGCTGTAATGGGAATATCAAATTGAAATCTATGTTCCTTCAATAAACTTGTTATGTGTAATGTAGTGGACAGAAGGCAGAGATGAGTCTTGAGTAAAGCAAAACAGGTTTATTCACAAACTGCAAGCTAACTAGAACACAGAAAATGTAATCAGAAGCCGAAGATGTCAGCACGTGACAGCTATTTATAGTGCTGACAGCTCACTGCTATAGCCTATCAGCACACGGACAGCTCCCACACTTTCCCTGTTTCCCCGAAAGTAAGATCCTCTGAAAATAAGACCTACTTACAGTTTTGCCTTTCCCTGAAATATGAGGCATCCCCTGAAAATAAGGCCTCCCCTCCAGTGCAGCCGGAGCAAACAGGAAGTTCTCGGTGGAAAAATAAGACATCCCCTTAAAATAAGACCAAGCACATCTTTGGGAGTAAAAATTAATATAAGACAGTGTCTTATTTTCGGGGACACACGGTATTTCATGCGCTTATATGAGTCCTGGCTTTTGTAACTGTCAGCTTGTAGGGGCTTTTGACAGGTTTGTGTACATGCTTTTGTAACTACTGATGATATGGCTGTTTGGCACCAGTTTGTCCTGGCCGCTTTGCGTCCAAACCCATTGGGGACGCAACACCCCTCACTCCTAGCGTCCGCTCACAACAACACAGAACATAGTCTTGCAGGTAGCTAGGCGGTCTCCTCGCCTGATCTGAATGACTTGGAGTATCAGAACCGCCCCAGGGAACTAGAAATGTCCCAGTCTACTTGGAAATCCTTTGATGTCTGCCAACCCGTTCTGCTGTCTGTTGCCTGCTCCACTCTATTCTGGTTGGCGTGAACTGGATGGCTCCCACCAAGGTCTGTTGGCACAGTTTGTGATGGAGTGGCAAGCAGGCAATTCCACACTGGAGACTCAGGCAAGGTCATAGAGATACAAGTCCTTGAAGCTGGTGTTGGCAATCTGGTACATGAGCTGAGGACTGCGTCGTTTTCCTCAGCGTTGGCTGGCTGGTCTGAAGGGCTGTATTGAGCAGATAGCAGGTCCTCGGACCGCCGTCACAGCTGGTCAACATGCCTTCGCAATTGGCGGCCATCAGGCAGTATCATTGAGTAAGGCAAAGGTCTGGAGATCTTGACAACCTCAGCTGCCACCCACAAAGGACCTCGCCCATCATTCCTGGCCAAGATTCTGTCGCCCACAGCAAATTGGCAGGGAGTCTTTGGGCCAGTGGTGTTCTCCTCCTGATGCCCACTTTTTAGCCTGAAGTTTTTTTGCAGATCTAAAAGCAATTTAGAGGTTGTTGTTCTGCTAAATGGTATAAAAGCTAGGTATACAAAAGAATGATTTGGGTGAGAGCCAAATGTTACTTACCAGAATAGTTTTAGAGTCCATCCAATCCATTAAATGACTATATAGACATCTGGCATACAGCTTGCCGACTATATTCAGGAGGTTAATAGGTCTATAGTTTTGAGGTAATTTTCTATCACCCTTTCACATTGTTCTTGATTAGTAAATACATATCTAATTCAGTGTTTAATATTTTATATATACCCATATTTTAAGAATTTTTCTATAATCTTTCATTAACATATATCTGTGTGAATGTACAGTGTGTACAAAACATTTATAGTCAATGGAATTACTGAAAATACCATTGTTTTAAAAGATTCTATGTAAAATTATTTAGTTTTACAGAGTTCTGCAAAACAGTATGAAATATGGCACAGTGTAAGATGGAAAGACACAATCACAAATTCTAGTTTTGAGTATAATTTAATGGATTAAAATACTGTTTTATAGAAATATGTTGTATTTGACAGTCCAACTGCTGTCAATTTAAGATATAGCATTAATATATCCAATTAATCCTCCAGGACTAGGTAATGATATACCTTTATTTGTCAAGTTAGTTTTCTCACTGAGAAATGATGCAATGTTTTAAAAAGTAAATAGTTGCTCATTGGCATTGCAACATTTTCATGATCATAAAGACTCTGTCCTTCTCTTAGCAATGCAGTCACAAGATGATCTGAGCTTTGGTCACTCTTTTCAAAACTATAGGCAAAAAAGTCTGATAGTAAGTTTTGCTTTTGGAAAAATGGGTAATAACAATTTGTATTCTGAAGTATTACTTCCTACTGAAAGAATCAGGCATATGACAAACTTAAAATTATATTTTGATAGCTAATTGTTTCTTGATTTATTTTACATGTATAAGTTGAAAGACATATCTTTCTCGAATGTTGAAATTAAAGGATAAGAAGAAATTAGAATTTTAACGAGTTTTGTAGCTTGCCAACTTGTTTAAAGTAAATGTAAAATTTTCTGCATCGACAAAACTAAATTCATGTTTTGCTCTTATAATTTCCTCTATTTTTATACTGTGGTGGTATAAAAATCTGGATACTAACTGATATTCATTAAGATCTTATTCCATGATTGGCTTGTGCAATACCATATAGGAAGACTGATCAGAGCCTAATAGATTTCTTGAAAATGTTTAAACACAGGTTTTCCAAATCTGAAATTAATGAACGGCAGAATTCAAGATATATCCTTGAGAAGGGTTCAATCTCAGTAATTCATAACCAATTAAGATTACTTTGATGCTAATGTTTATATGCTGTTTAAGGGAAATAGATTTTGGAAACTTAATTAGCAATTATAGAAATGAATTATAGACTTAAGAAAATTGATATGGAAAAGATTTCATTCTTGAAACATCTTATTTTGAATCTGAAATTTATAGTTTTAAATAGAATGGTCAGAACAGTTGTTTCATACTTGAAATGGAATGTTTCACATACGAAATATTTACAATTCAAAAAATGTTGTATGTTATTAGCTAATAATAGCATAAACAACCAGTGCTTTAATTCCTAATGTAATCCATTTGTCTTCTCTTCGAATTGTTGATGATCACACAGTACCTGGATTATTCACATGTACATACTCTAAAACTGATCGATCCAGAACTCTTTCAATGAGAACTTCTTCTACAATATTTATGTCCTGAAATAAGAAGAAAATGAAATCAGACATTCAAATAAAATACTGCAGCAAACAAAATCTTGCTTAGGTGGAAAAGCAGCTAAGTAATAATTTTATTAGCAATAATTAGATTACATCAAGCTAAAGATATTTTAGGATGATATCCTCTTGATTTTTTCATTCATATATGTAACTGGTCAATCTGTAAATTACAGTTCCAAACAAAAGAAAACTATAATTGGATGTTTTTTTTCAATGAGTTCACAAAAAACAGCAGGATGATGTCTTTTTACAACAAATTCCTAATATGCTTCTTAGAAAGATTTGTAAATAAAAGGTTCATGATTCAGAAAGCAAACAGGTTCCTTCCTTCCTTCTGAGAACTTTGCACAAGAACGAATTCTAGTAATTTGAAAAACAAATACATGTAGATAATTTGTTCAGCAAATTATGGATTGTTATTAAACATCTGAACAAAGTGCTCTGGCACAGCACTTTCAAAGTAAATTTGATTATTTCTCAACTGAACTCTTTAGTCTTTGCAACCTATCCCCCCAAATAATGCTCTTGAAATCTACAAATGTCCTTATACACTATGAGACAGAGAGATAAAGATTCAGATAAACGTTTAGCAGGGGTTAGGAAAAGAATGCTATAATTTACTCACAATATAATCTTCATAATAGAATGTATGTCTCAGCTGAAGATGCCTTATAAAATTCCTGCTGCAGTAATTTCGGTCACCACCAGGTAGTAAACGACAGATTGGACAGGACTGCAGATAGTTCGAGGTGGGAAGAAATAAATAATAATTTGCATCATCATTATGTACATGAATTATTATTGAAAAAGAAAAAAAATGTTACTTATATTTAAACTGGTGTTGGTTGAATAGAAGCTTTCAGACACTATTCCCTTTCTATCGGCAGTCAATTCTCAGTTTATTCTCTCCATAGCCTTTATTACAAACGTTATACAAGAATGTAAATATCCTGTCTGCAAAAGCAGTTGGTCCTGTTATCTATTTAGGTCATGGGGAAAGTACAAAAATAGGTCGTGTTCCAAGAACATTTTCAGCTTTATGCATCTGTAAACTAGTGCCCTCTATTAATGTAGACCTCAATGAGGCATCAGAAATGATCAAATTCACAGGTTAGACAAAGCACTGATTTTATAAATATTGTTTATTAATAGACCGCATTTATTTGGATTCACACAAAATACCTAAGCCATAAATTACAGTTTATAAACTACAATGGTTGAATGCAAAAGCACAATAGGCTAGACAAGATTAAATGCACAGACATATTCCTTAGTACACAACAGGCTCCATCTAATAAACTTTCTTTTTTTTAACTCAAACCATAAACAGGAACCTGGCATGGTAAGGTAAACATGTAGTTAGCCTGCAGCATCAATTTTATTTCCAAAAATGCTTCTCGATCCTACATAGCTGGGGAAAACACCCTCACCAGTTTATAGTGTTTTCTGACTGGTTATAACCACCATATACTGAGAGAGGCCTGTTTGATGTAGGGATTTAGGACATCAGGCTAGAAACTGGGAGATTGAGTTCTAGTCCTGCCTTAGGCACAAAGTCAGCTGGGTGAGCTTGAGCTAGTCATTTCCCTCCTCTCAGCCTAGGAAAGAGGCTATTGCAAATCACGTTTGAAAACTCTCAAAAAATTTGCAGGAAAATGTTTAGGTGATTGCCCAGAGTAAAACAGCGAACTCAAAGGCACAAAATAAAGAAAAGCTAAAATCCCCAACAGCAATTTTGCAAAGATATGTCTCCTGCCATTTCAGGAAAGTTCCTATGGCATAGTCTCTAAATTTCAAACATTCCATAGAATTAATATAGTTTCTCCTACAAGCAAAAAACCAAAGCAAAACCACCCAAAATTTACAGGTATTCCTCCATGTTTGTTCATTCAGCAACTGTTAGAAATTACTGTACTGGTAAAAAGTGGACTTTTGACTCATGCCCAAAACTACAGTTGTTGAAGTGCCCCAATGGTCACATGATCAAAATTTAAGTGCTTGGGTTCTACCCATACTTACAACCACTGAGATACTTCAAGTCTCCTCACCTGCATATTTTCCAGCCAATTTCCAAAATCAGCACAACAACCAACGCAACAAAGCATTCTGCAGGATCAAGGAGCCACATACAGAAAATGTTATCGGAAAAGCTGGGTCCGAAAAGGAGATAGCAAAGGCAGTCAGGTGCTTCTCCTTCAACCATGACGGTTGGGGTGGAAAAGGGGAAAGCATGGGAACCTGGGAGGGAAGGCAGCAGGGTGAAGGAATGCTTGTTGGTTCTTGTTGGGTTGGGCTGAGAGAGTCCCCAGGGCTGAGCAGTGGTTTTGGAGCTACTTGCCATCCTGCAAAACAAGGTGTAGGGTGTCTAAAGGGCAGAGATGGATAAGAGGAGGCAATCCTTTCCTGTACTGAGGCTTGAGGCTAGGAGGGACCAAAACTGGAATGCCTTATATTGGGATGGGTACTTATTTAACAATCTACAATTCTCAGTTAATGATCACAATAGGAAGTGCTGGGATTGCCATCGTAAATTGGTGGTCACATCATCTCTTTACAACTGCACCAATTTAGCACCACAATCCTGGCTCCAAAAGTGGTCATAAATCAAGGACTACCTATGTGATTAAAGGTGATGTGTGAACCCAGTCATGAATTTGTTTTTATTGGAATTATGATTCTAAACTATAAAAGGAACACTTCACACAGCTTCCCTTTATCCTATTGAACATATAGTTACACTTGGTGTACTAATTCATGGACAGATATAAGATGTAGAAATGCAGCAGAATAGCCTGCTGTTACATATTGCAACAACCAGCACTTTACTGGGCTATATTTTTTTACTTTATTTATTAAAAATCCAGCACTGGATTTTTGGAGGACAAATCAGAATAAGCCTCTGCCGAATTACAGACATAATGGAAACCTCTTCCACTGAGGCGATTTTTGCAGCCATGGGTAGTTTTAATTACTGAACTATTTTTTTCTCACATATGCTGGCAGTTCTCTCATGCGAGTTTAAAATCTCAATGAAGCTTTAAATATATTATAATCTAAGAAAATAACACACTGTTTGAAAATGAGAATTACCATTTTTGTACTTACATTGATCACAGTAAATGATTACTTAATAGTTGTTTGATTACTGTAAATAGCTTCCTCTTTCTAAATCTATGTTTACTACAATTTCTCTGATCAAAGAAGCATACTAATGCACTGTGCTACAACGAAGAAAATAACATACTACAGAAAGAGTCATATTTTCAAATATGCAAAATTGCCCAGATGAAACAAACAAGAGAGCCAGCTTATGCTAATGAAAAAGTTAAAAGAAATGCTGTAATATTTCCAGAGTACTTCTTCAAGGGCATGAAAGAATGAGAAGTTTTAGTTCTGGAGCCTTTGGAATCCATATACAAAACTTTCCTTAGCCCAGGGGTCCTCAACTCCCGGTTCCTGAACCAGCACTGGTTCGCGCAAACAAGCCAAGCCCCATTGGCAGAATGCAAAACCACGTGCCCTTCAGTCTGGAAAAATCTTTCTCCATGGAACAGGTTCATGGTGCCCAAAAGTTGCAGAGATAATTTTTCATCAGATGTATTGTTATTAAGAAATATTAGCTATTAATATATCATGACATACCTATTTAAATTTATCTTACTTTATCTAATTTATCACACAGCTTATTATTATTAATATTATTATTATTATAGACATAAATCTAAGCGTAAGAAAGTTACCACTGATCTTCTTTCAGTTCTGTGGAAAGTGAGAAAATGGTCCAAGAGATCATTTTCATCCAATTCGTACTGACAGAAAGGACAAGGATACCTGAAAACAAAAGACATACATGTATAAATATCCACATTTTCAATGTTAGCTACTAACTACATTCTCTAGTTGATAGCTATTTTGGACAGTGAACCAATCTGCTCCTGAGAAATAAGACTATATCTTGTCTCTCCATAGTAAGTTTTAGTATTCACACACAAGCCACTGGAATATGAAAAGCTAAAATTGCTAATAAATATATAGATTTCTCTATCCTTAACTTTACTAAGATGTAATTTACCTTGTTTCAGGGTATGCAACTTCTTGTAGAGGCCCATATTTTTGTATATATAGGTCACAAGTCTTCAGATGAGCTCTCATTTCACTAAGGCACACCTGAAACATCCAAACATACCTTGTTAGTTTAAATGTACATTTACAGGTTAATATTTTAAAAATAATTCTGATTTTTATAAAATTGAGGATACAAAGCAAGGCCAGTTCAAAATTCTCTCGCATTGCTTACAGCGTAATATAAATTACTCTGAAAAGTGTATATAGGAATACTGTTTAGAAAGTTGTTAATTTAAGAATAAATTATGTAGTACCAATCATTATTTACCTGTGTTTTACATTCTGTACAGTTTTGGTGTATATTTTTCATCATTTTGATAATATCATTTGCTGGAATTCCTTCAGAAGGAAGATATGCTCGGCAATATGGACACGTCCATGTATGATTTCTTAAACATGTGCTAATACAAGTGTGACAAAATCTGACAGAGAGAAAAATAAAATCATGTTTCTCCAAAAAATCCTATTTTAAGGAAAGCAATCTAAAATATGGACACAGCCTAAGAAGATTGACTTCTGTCTGTAAATAGTTTTCTTTATTTGAACTTCATAATCTGTTGGACATCTGATAAAGAATAGCCACATAATGTAGTAGGTTTTGATATAAGGCTATCTCTGCATTACCAAAAAGGACTCACGGTGGTGTACAGATAACATAAAATTTAGCATTGAACTTTAACAATATTTACAAAATATGGGATATGGGGGGAAGGGAATGGGAAGAAGGAGAGGGAGTCAGGAGGGGA
>JANHFO010009315.1:0-15497 GCA_032468095.1 Pareas carinatus | reverse complement strand
CTGAGACCCTAGTGCTTTGATATAGCCTGCCCCAAGACCCTGTCTTGCCTCTTGCTGAACTTCCCCCCCACCCATCCACCCACTCTTCAACCCCCCCTGATCCTTTAAAATTTTTGCTAAAAATTTGCTTAAAAAACCCCTCAGCTTCCCCTTGGCCAGGGACCTTCTCTCCGGGTATTCTTTCCCGTCATCGCAGAAGGCCCAGGGCAGCTCAACAGGCATAACTCGAGAGAGGGGGACATCTAAATAATCATTGTATAAAACTATTTAAGAATTCAATTAATAAATTAAAGTAGCTGCTCTCAATAAATACATAAGAACCTCGAGGGCGAGGAAGAAGGCAATAAGGGAAAATTCAAGGGCAATGATGGAATAAAAAGTCACAGTCCTCATACTTCCAGCAAAAAAGAGAGGATAATAAAGAAAGGAGGGGGGGTTGAGTGAACCAGGAGAATTGATATATAAAGGGGTGGTCGGTTGCGCGGGAGCAATACAATCCTTGGGCTCTACTTGGAGGTCACAAGTCCAGGAGCCAAGGCCACCTCAACACTGGTAGTGACGACTTCAGGGCACTGCCACCGCCCCCCGCCGACACTAACCCGGAAAACAAGACCATAATGTCAGGAGTGGTAATTCTTGTCATAGAGTCCCATTATGGCAGATTGAGGCAGGCTGTGAGGGGGGGAGGGGCCACCAACCAGCTATTCCGCCAGTCCAGGCCCCCCTTTCCCCAATGGAAACCCCTCAAGAGGTCATCTTCGCATTCCTTCCGAATGGTGAACCCGGCAAAACGCAAAGCAATCAGGGCTAGGTAGAAAACGAGAGGTTTGCCATCCATTCCATCCACCCATAGCGCCGTTGAAGTCGACTGCCAACACCGACCACTGCCGCCATCATCTCCATTTCTCTACAGGGGCACCCACCGGGGTATCCCCCAGGGAGCCCCCATGGGGGGGGAGAGGAGCACCGGCCTTGTGGCGGCCACTGAGAGGCATCGTTGATCGCCGCCCCACCATTTCGCTGCGTCGCCGCCACCGCCACTACTTGCCGCCATTTGCTGCATCACCACCGGCCGCCACCAGCAGCGTCGGCCACCGTGTCCACTGTCACCGCCTCCCTCGCAGAGGCACCCACCAGGGAAACCCCTCCGGGATCCCCAAACAGCGGGGGGGGAGTACCAGCCCTGCGGTGGCCGCCAAAAACGCTGCCGGTCGCCATCACCCTTCCTCGTTGATTCGGCGCATCGGCACATCGCCGCTGCTGCTGCCGCCGCCCCGCCACTCCCACATCGTAAAAGTTCTCCGGGAGTACTCCCAGGGAACCGAATCCTCACCTAAAGGTAAGAAAAAAGTTCTTCTCGCTGGGGCTGAGGCCTGGAATCGGACCAAACTGGCCCATAGCCCTCAAAATTGCCTCAAAGTCTTAAAACTCGCTACCCATGGTTCGGGCAGCCTCCTCCACCGCGGCCATCTTATATCTAATTCTATCCCATATGGCGATGCATCGCATGCTATGCACATGGGTTTCCTTTCCTTGAAATGCACCAGTACCGATTTCGACGTAAGGAGGGCTCGGGCAGTGTCAAAATTTTGGGTGTGTTTCTCTGTCCACTGCCATGTGGCTGTCTTATCTAGCATGCAGTGGAGTGGTTCTGCGACTGTTGCTTTACGTGGGAGGAATAGGTGGTAGAAGTTTAAGAGTCCCAGGAATGTCTGGAGCTGCTCTTTTGACTTTGATCTGAGGGCGTTCCTTATGGCTTCTAATTTTTTCTTGGATGGGTGAATCCTGTCCTCATCAATACAGAATCTGAGGAATTCCATAGAGTTGACTCCAATTTGGCATTTTTCCTTTTTTAGTCTGAGCCCTGCTGTTCTGATCCGCTGTAATACTGCCCTCAGTCATTCCGCCAGGGATTCTGTTGAGTTTCCGGCGATGAGGACATCATCGAAATAGGGGTAGACTCAGGGAATGACCTTCAGGGTTGTTTCCATGAGTTCCTGAAAAATCCCTGGCACTACGCTTACTCCAAATTGGAGCCGCGTCACTTTGAACGCCCCTCTGTGCGTGATGATCATCTGTGCCTCAGCTTTTGCCTCATCTACCGGCAACTGCTGGTCCGCCTGGGTTAAATCTAATTTACAGAATAACTTCCCCCCATCCCCAGTGAGGCTAAAATGTGGCCTATTATGGGAACTGGGTAGGCGTGTTGGTGAAGTGCTTGGTTTATTGTGTACTTATAGTCTGCACATATTCTGACCTCACCGTTCGCTTTGAGGGGCGTGACTATGGGAGTTTCCCATGATCTTCCATCTACCGGTACAAATATTCCCTGCTCGACTAGCTTGTCTATTTCTGGGTTGATTTTGGGTTTTAGGGTGAAGGGGACTCTTCTCGGTTTGAGCCTTATGGGAGCTACCGTAGTGTGTAGGTAGAATGTTATAGGCTTCCCAGTGTATTCCCCTAGCCTGCTTTCGAAGACATCTTCAAACTTTCTGCAGGCAGTAGTTAACGGTTCTGCTAGTCGGTTAATGTCCCTGACCATAATGCCAATGCATGAAACCAATTGAGTCCTACTAAATTCATTCTGTTCCCCTCAACTACTGTGACCGGTAGGAGTCTTTTCAACACTTTGTGCTTGACCATTAGTAGTACATCTCCATAGACTTTGATGGAGTTATTTTGAAAATCCTTTAGGAGGACTCTGGTGGATTTGAGTTTGATTTTCCTCCCCCCCCATCTTGCACACGTGCTTGAAGGTACCCCTGGATATGATTGAGAGGGATGAACCCTTGTCTAGTTCCATGCAGTATGGAACTCCCTGTAATTTTACCCTCAGCCGCAGCTTCTCTGTAATGGGTTTGCTTGCTCCATCCCCATTCCCTGGGTGTGCAGATGAGCAAGTGCTCACTTTGTGTGACTGTGGGACCCTTTTTCCATGGCTTACCTCAGTTGCCGTGGCCTGGATCTGCCTTCTTGATCAGCAGACGGCAGCAATATGCCCTTTCTTCCCGCATGCTCTGCAGTTTGCAGTGCGGAAATGGCAATTTGCTCTGGCATGGGCAGCCCTGCACTCTGAGCATGGGGGCAGTTTTCTGCTCTTTGCAGTTGGTCATTGGCGGGTTCCCTGGATCCTGTTGATCTCCTCGCCATTGTCATCAGTGTCTGTGGTCTCATCTGCTGTGCTCTGGTTTGATTCCGTTCGATGTATGGCTGCAGCGGGTTAAACTGATGGTGCTGCTCTCACATCATGGACAGCTCCTCCGGTGGCTTCGTGCAACATTATTTCTTTTTAATGCCTCAGTGAATGAGATGTCGCCTTTCGTAAACAGGCGCTGCTGGATCGTTTGGTCCCTGATGCCACAGATGAGGCGGTCCCTCAGTTGTTCCTCTAGATTTGAGAATGTGCATGGTTTTGCAGCACGTCTCAATGCGGCGATGAATTCAGAAATGGATTCACTCGCTCTTTGGTCCCTTTCTGTAAATGTATGCCACCACACAATTACGGAGAGCACTGGCATGAAATGCACATCAAACTTCTCTTTTAAGTCCTTATACGCTATGGATTGGACCGGTGTGGGGTCAAACAGATTTTCAGCAATGTCAAAAATGACTGGTCCGCTGATGCAGAGGAGTGACGCCGCTTTAGTGCCATCATCCTTAATCCTGTTCACCTTCATGCAGCTCTCCAATCTGGAGCAGTAGGCCCACCATCTGTCTGGTTGTGAGATATCAAATTCCTCGATTCTGCCAATTTTTGACATTATCGTAGGTAGCCGGGTCGATCGTTGAGGTTCAGTGTGTTATTCATGATCCATTTACTCCCAGTCCTCATTGCCACTGTTTTGCAGAGGGTTACTAAGACACAGACACACGACTGAACTGAACCTTTTATTACGGAAAATAGAACCGAGACAGCTAGCACACACTTGGTGTTCCTTATTTAAGGAAAACAGGGTTGGATTTTGATTTTCCCGGATTGGCGCAGGCCGGCCAATCAGCATCCAGAGCGCCGGTGTCACTTATTGCTGATTGGCCTCCCATGCCCAATCCAGCTGTCCAATGGCGGCTGTCCATTTCGTACACTCGGCCGCACAGGACGCAACAACGAACATAACACTACAAAGCACAATTATCTTAGCATGATACAGGACCAATTTGGGCTGATGGAGACTGAGCTTAATCGATTGCTGTGGCTTAGGAGGACATACCAGGGAAGGGGTGAACAGCTATATGACTATATTGATCGATTGGAGAAATTGTTACATCAGGTGGCTGAATGGAAGAGGATGAATGTAATTGAGGTGAACCAAGCCAGGATGAAGCAAATTTCCCTGGGTATGTTAAATTCCAATGCTGTTTGGGATCGGTTAAAGCTGCAGGTTAGAGGGACCGCTTGGGGATACCATGAGCTCTTTAAGAGAGTGGTCCAGACAGAAGTTGAGTTGGTGGATAGGGAAGTCACCAGTGATTTATTCTCAGAGCAAGGTCCCGGTGATGGATCACAGGAAATTGGGAGTGAGGATGCCTGAAGGACTAGGATTGAGGGACAGTTGGAATGGTTGGAGAAAGTAGTGGCTTCCTTGTCAGAAAGGATTGGCCTGGAACCTAAACTGGGCCCAATAGGGGAGCTCGGAATGCAGGTAGGAGCTTCTTGCTTGAGTGAAGAGATCATGAGCTAGGTGGTCGGTTACAACTGGGGGGGGGATGTAGATCACTACCGGCCCTGGTATACCAGGCTGCTGAAGCTCCGAAACCCCGGGCAGCTGGGAAACTATTGGGGGCCCCAGTGAGAAAGCCAACTGGGGCCCAAGTGACATTATCTTGCTCAGGAGATAATCAAACACAGAGGGAAGGGGCTCCTTTGTTTGCTAGGGACCCATTCAGAGGTAAATCAGAGAGGAAGAAATCCATCTGAGGGGGAGCTAAGGAATTTCATGGGCAACTTCTCCCATGGTGTCCGTGCAGGTGGAGGGTATTTATACAAAGGCCTGTCTCGATTCTTCTGCACAACCTTATTATATAGGGATTTTTTATGACAGGCAGCTTTTGCACCTGGCCCCTCCAGGGGCTGGATAATCTTGAGATCTGGGGCATTGGAGCTGAGAAGCTCCCCTATGATGGGCATTTGCCTGTTCAGTTGACGTTTGGCTCCCTGGTGGTTGGCTACCCAGTAACGTTTGATATATTGGCCGTTGTTTATGGCCACCCTTCAGGGAGTGGCCAAAATTCATTTATTGTGGGAACAAATACTAGTTTGGTTAGGCAATTGCTTGCTCCAATTGTCCCAGTGGATGAAGGTTTGGATATGGGGAGTGTCCATCCTGCATTGTATGCTGTGTATCAGTGGGTGGCATTAGAGCAATGGGCCCCAGCTGAAGGTGTGTGGTTTTTGTAGAAGAGGGATTGGGTGAAGAAGGTATTACAACCAGGGGAGGTGAACTGCTTGTGGGGTCTGTAAGATTGAATTGGCCGCAACTGGGACCGTATATTATTCTTGAATCCGATTTAGGGGAAAGGAATATTGGGGTAGAAATAATCCTGGAAATAGTCACTATGAGAGCCCTGGCCAAGGAAGGAGGGCAGGTTTTGGTTGGGGTCCGGAATATTACTAATACCCCTATAAAATTGAGGGATCGGATGTTGTTGGGGCAGTTAAGTTCAGCCACCTGTTATGTCATCTGTGTTGCTAGGGGAGGTTAAGAATGAGGTCCTCGCAGATTGATCGAGTTCAATAAACCCCTAGCTAGTCCCAGACTGGCAGGAAAGGATCAGAGGGCAGCTTTGGAAGTGACGACATCTGTTTTCTAAAGACGAGTTTGATGTAGAATATGCTGGGAGCGCGCAACATCAAATCCATCTGCAGGAGGATAAGCCAGTTCCAAAGAGGTTGCGGAGAATTCCATTGAGTGACCTTGAGGATCTTAGGGAGCATCTGGATGAGTTGAAAAGAAAGGGGATTATTCGGGAGTCCATGAGTCCTTATACTTCCCCTATTGTGGTTGTTCAGAAGAAGAGTGGGTCCCTGACAATATGTATAGATTATCGAACACTTAATTGGAGGACCATTCCCAGATCAGTATACCACATCCTGGATTGAAGATGCTTGTCAGGGGCTAATTTGTTTAGAGTCTTGGACCTTAGGAGTGGTTATCATCAGATCCCCATGCACCCAGAAGATAAGGAAAAGACTGCTTTTATTTGCCCAGTAGTGTTCTTTGTATTCAACCAGTTGCCTCAAGGTTATCTGGAGCCCCTGCATCATTTCAAAGATTTATGGAGTGGGAGACATGAATTTGATTGAGGTATTGGTGTATTTGGATGACATTATTGCTTTTGATGAGTCACTCGAACAACATGAGGAACAGCTGGAGAATGTTTTGGCCAGGCTCCATGAAGAGGGGTTGAAGCTTTCTCTAGAAAAATGCCTTTTTTATCAATCACCCATCACCTACCTTGGTCATGTTGTCTCCAGTGATGGGATTTCTACTGACTCTGCTAAATTAAAGGCTGTCACCTCCTGGCCTAGGCCACAAAATGATGCAGAATTGAAGTCTTTCTTGGGATTCTGCTTGTATTATTGGAGTTTTGTTGAGGGGTTTGCATAGATAGCCTGCCCACTCAATGACCTGTTGAGGAATCAGGAGATGGAAAGCTGGAGAGGATGGTCAGAGACAGCCTAGGAAGGACGTGGGGCCCTGAAAGTCAAGGGAGGCAATTCAAACAGAGTGGACAGTGCAGTGTGAGCAGGCTTTCCTCAGGTTAAAGAGGAGTTTAACCAATACCTCTGTCCTTATAATAATAATAATAATAATAATTTTTATTTCTATCCCGCCCTTCTCCCGAAGGACCCAGGGCGGCTTATAGGCATAATAAAAAGACATCATGGCTGCATGATGTCATTGCCTGGCATCGCTACTCCTTTCTGAGCATTCGCATGGGCCCCATGACAACATTGCTTGATGCCGCTACTCCTTTCTGAGCATGTTCAGATCTGGGGTGATGCTGGGGTGAATTGGCTCACATGCCAGCAGAGAGGGCTCTGTGTGTCCACTGCAGCACCCGTGCCACAGGTTCACCATCATTGATACAGTATATAGTAGCGTATTACATCAATTATAAGACGCACCTTATTTTTCTAAGTTAGAAATAGAAATAAGTTTTTGTTTAAATGCAGTGTAATGGGGAGGAGACTGAAGAGACCCAGAGGAGTCTCCTCAGTGCCGGACAGTTGGGCAGTGTGCAGATCAGCTGAAAGTAGGAAGAAGCAAAGCCTCTCAGCTGAAACGGCTTCCCTTTTCCTCCTCTTAGTTGGTCTGTGTGCATCAGCTGTCGGCAGTGAGAGAGTGGGAAGGAAAACCCTTAGCACCAGGAGAAAAAATGAGCATGAATGGCAGGGCCAAAGTCAGCCAACCCTTTTGTTTGCTTCAGAAAGGAACTGGTCTGTTCTGAAACTATCTCTCCGTGGCTGCCACGTTCAAGGAAATGCTTTCCCAGCTCGTTTGTAAGGGTTTAGAGCATGCTGGAACCTGATGGCGTACTTCTGAAGGTCTCAGTTGAGCCAAGCACTCGCGCTGCCCTTATCAGAGGAACTTTGCATGAAAAAATACATGACGCCTTTGGTGTTGGACAAGCTCTTCTTCTCGTCCCGGATGACCACGATCTCCCTCTCACCCAGATCAAACTTGTCTGCGGCCTTGATGCTGTTGAGCTTGCCGAAAGCAGTCAAAGCCTCCTGCTCTGGGTTCTTGGCATTCAGGCTGGCGATGTCGACAAAGTAGACCAGCTATTGATCTCCTGAAGCAAACAAAAGGCCCGACTGGCTTGTCTAACACTGAAGGCACTGTGTGTTTTTTCAAGCAAAGCTCCTACGAGAAAGGCAACGTGAGCGCTTGGCTCAACCAAGACTTTCAGAAGTATGCTATAGGGTTCCAGCATGCTCCTGGAACCAGCTTTCATTTCATTCCCTACCCCACAGCAGCATGACACTGAATTTTTTCACCATCGAATATAAGACGCACCACAAATACACAGACACCAAAATACAAAAAAAAAACCTGTGTCTTATAATCGATATAATACGGTATTTTAGAATATTAGGTAATAGAGGAAATTCTTTTATTCTATTTTTGTTGTTTTGCCATTAGTTGAAATCTAGATGAGAGTATTTTTATTAACAGTCAAGAATCTTGAAATTACTGTATATATATATTTTATGGGCTTCTGCATACAACTTGTATTTTGCTTTTTATCGTTAAACTATTCAGTTACGTTTTTAAAAATTCTGCAATACTTATTTATTTTACAGTTTGGCTAATGAATTTTATGATTACAGACACATATATCATTACTATATCCATGGACCAAAAGGAAACAGGATTAATTTGCCAGTGAAGGAAGAAAAAGTTTTCAATAATATGAATATCAAGGTAGGATATCTCTATATTTACATTGGAAGTAAATCAATGAATGTACTTGTTTTACTTGTTCTAAATACAGGTAGTCCTTGATTTCCGATCATAATTGAGCCCAAAATTTGTTAAGCAAAAAATTGCTAAGTGAATTTTGCCCCACTTTGCAATCTTTTTCTTTTTTTTAATCTTTTTATTTACTTTTCACACAGTAAGAATATTTCTTATACTAGCAGTAAAAGTATCCAATAGTTATATAAACGTTCTTTTCCATTTATACCCACATTGATACATCAGTATATCAAACATACTTCTATTAACCGCGGTTTCAATTTGCTTTATCGCTCACTAATTATGACAATATATTCTGGTTTAAGGTGGTTTAAAAACTATATGAATTAAACTGAGGTCTATGGCTATGAGTCCAAAATCTAAACTCTTGTCTCCCTTATGTACATTATTTGTTTTAGTGCCATTTTGGCAACCTTACGAGACCTTAGTTTAATTCATATAGTTTTTAAACCACCTTAAACCAGAATATATTGTCATAATAACTAATGCATGAATACATAAAATTTATGTAGAAACTCTAGTCTTTACTCTGGTTTATCTTCAGATGGTATTAATCCTTCGCCTTTTTTTACCATTTTACAAACTTTCAGTTACTAAGTGAATCTGGCTTCTTCATTGATTTTACTTGTCAGAAGGTCACAAAAGGTGATCAGATGACTCTGGAACGCTCCAACCATCATAAATATGAATCCGTTGCCAAGCATTGACACAGTGTAGTGAGACAGTGGTTAGAGTGCAGTACTGCATTCTACTTCTGTTAACAGTCGGCTGCCAGTAAGTTCGGCAGTTCAAGTCCCAGTATCTCAAGGTTGACTCAGCCTTCCAATCTTCCGAGGTCAGTCAAATGAGGACCCAGATTATTGGGGGCAACATGCTGATTTCTGTAAACCGCTTAGAGAGGGCTATAAAGCACTGTGAAGCGATATATAAGTCTAAATGCTATTGCTATTGCTATCTGAATTTTGATCACATGACCATGGGAATGGTACAATGGTCATAAGTGTGAAAATTGGTCCCTTTTTTCAGTGCTGTTGTAACTTTGAACGGTCACTAAATGAACTGTTGTATGATGAGGATGAGGATACTTGTAACTTTAAGCAGTATTACCAATGAATGGAGCATTTTCATCCTCTTTCTCCTTAGTCTAGCCACTGATAAATCCCTCCAAAACAGTCTAATTGATTTGAGATCCTGTTGGGATAATCAATGTTTGGAATATATTTTGGTTAATGGATGCCATATAAATGCAGTTAAAAATATGAAATATGTTTTACTGGTCATGATAGAAAAGAGAGTTAGAAGACATTGTACATAACATCTTCAATTTATGACCATTTAATGGCAATTTGAAGTTATGGCACTGAAAAAAGTGATGTAACCACTCCTCGCACTTAAGCACCATTATAGTGTTCCCGTGGTCACACGATAAAAATTCAGGCACCTGTTCTGGGCAGAGGGGCTAGTTGGAGCAGGATGCCAGGAAAGGCTAAGTTCTTTCTTTACCTGGCTTTCTATACATTAGTCAGTGTTCAGTCTGAGGTCAAGAGTAAGAAAGGCACACAGTCCAAACTGGGTTAAACAGGAGTGCAGAATGAAAAGCCAGGCCGAAGTCAGAGACACAGGGAAATCAAGCTGATTTCCAGAGGGAGTCAGGAAAGCGAAATCAGATACACAGAAGTCAAGAAATGCCAAGTCATAGATCAGAGTCAGGAATGCTGAATTCATGAGCCAGGAATCCGAGGCAGGAGCTGTAAATCAGCAGTTGCTGGAAGAAAGTAGCTGTTGATTCCCTGCTCATTTCAAGCCTCTTTGGAGGGTGGGGGCTGCCTGCCATGCCCATGACAACCAATCATCTGGTGAGTCTGTGATCTCACCTCTTCCCTGCGGACATGTCTCCTTGTCCTTCCATCTAAGAAATCCCTCTCAGCTGCGTCAGTCTCTGGCTTGGCGTCTCGCAGCTGCTTTTTATCTTTCTGAGTTTGTTCTGCCTATGCCTCCTGTTTGTCTCCCTCCCCTGTTACTTCTGGCAAAGCAGTTGCGGGGGAGGGCAGCCAAGGCAAGGATGGAGCAGCCCCATCTGAGGGACCCTCAATCTCCGAGTAAGAAGAGTCCTCATCCAGCAAAGAAGGCAGGGATGGAGGCTGAGGCACGACAGCTCCTGGCAATCAGCATACAGCATATTTAAAGAGCTGTGGTAACGCAGTGGTCAGAATGCAGGGCAATTCTGCCAACTGCCAGCATTTCAATCCTGACCAGTTTAAGGTTGACGCAGCCTTCCATCCTTCCGATATCAGTAAAATGAAGACGCAGATTGTTGGGGGCAATATGCTCACTCTATAAACCGCTTGGAGAGGACTGTAAAGCCAGCCAGTGCGCGACCTCCACAAGAAGGAGCTTGGTGGAATCGGCGGCGATGACGTCATGATGGCGGCGGCCTTGGCAATCTGGCCAGCCCCGTGGGCGACTCCTCTGTCGATAGTTTCCAGGGCTTTGGACTGCTGGATTGAGAGAGCAGAGAAACTGCTGGGGGCTTCTGCTGCCATGGAAGGTGGTCAGGCTGGCTGAAGAGGAGCGTGCCTTCCCCCCCCAGTGGATTTGGGAGTGAGAGTGAGATTTGGAACTCTGGCCTAACCATCATGCCAGCCTGGCCATATATTTTTAACCTGACTCCAATGGCCTTGCTACCCCCCCTCCACTACTCCACCCTTCCCAGGGACCAAGCCTTTCCATCTCCATCTCCAGACTGACTGACTAAATTTGCTAGTTAAATGGCTGGATGGTTCATTCTGCTTTTGGGATAACCATCTTCCATCTGCTTGTTTCTCTGGACTATGCAGTTTTAACATCTGACCACCTTGGACTGCCGGCCCTATCTCTCCCACCCCATGCGGTTTTATTATGTACTCAAAGGCTCATCTTCTGGCACTGCGAAATTCCTCCCTCTCGCAGGTTTGGCCCATTTCATTATCTAGGGCCTATCATGATGACGGGTCTTGGAACCCCGAGAGATGGCACGCGGCTAAGAGAAGACTGAGGGTTTTTTTAACTGGTGTTTTAAATAAGATTTTAAGGGTTTCGGGAGGGTTTAAAGGGGATGGGGGGGAAACGGGGCATTTAGGATACAGCCCGGACTGCTTGGGCACAGCTTGGAGGGACCAAGGTCTGACAGGGGGAGGGGAGTACAAGATGGTGAGGGTCTGTTCATCAGTACTGTATATGGGAGGGGTAGATATGGTGGGAGCAGGGGGCCAAATTTGGTGATGGGCTTGAGCCCCCTCTATATCCAAGCGATGGCGCACACCGACCCCCATAGCTCTTCCTGTTCCCCGAGTTGTACAGGCTCTCAGAACCCGGGCCTGCGATTGATGTGCAACACCAGGTCCGTGGAAAATAAAGCCCCCCTCGATTTAATACTTTTTAAAATTGTTTTCATTTTTGTAATTTATGTATTCTTACTTGGTTGTTCACCATCCTGGGTCCTTTTGGAGAAGGGTGGTATAGAAATTCAATAAATAATAATAATAATAAACACTATGAAGCAGTATATAAGTCTAGGTGCTATTGTTACAAGAGTGTCCTGGGGTCATGTAATCACCATTTACCAGGGGACTTCCAGTAAGCAAAATAAATGGAAAAGCTGGATTGTCTTAACAACTGGCAAAAAAGATCATAAAAGTAGGTCCTAATGACCATATCACTTAATAACAAGTTCCAGTCCCAATTATGGTTGTAAATTGAGCACTACCTATAGTCCTTTCAGGTTTTAAAAAGTGCCGCTTTTGGATCCAGTCCATTAATAACATGTCATAAATATATGATTGATTATAAATTTCAACCATTTAATCTTCCTTGCTGTTTATTATTATTATTGATACCTTTGTTTCATAGACCAAAATACTAACACTTATTATCTATTTAGATTTCACTGTTTGAAAAGGGGAAGACGCCTCAGATTGTGAATCTTAGAGAAATCAAGGATGATATGCAGACTTTATATATAAATACAGCAGCAGATAGTTTTGAGTTCAAGGCTCTTGTTGAAGGAGATGGTATAGTGGAAGGAATTATACATTACCATCCTTTCTTATATGACAAAGAAACCTATCCTAGCGATTCAAGTAAGTGAGTAATAACTTCAGTCTTAAGAATCAAGACAAGAAATGGGCGGGCTGGGGATGGGAAGAAATTTCGCTATCAAGAAAGAATTAGATGGGGGGAGGGGGAATGGGTATGCAAAAAATAAAAAATAAAAAAGAAGAAAGAATTAGATGATGTTAGCAAACTTCTTAGAGAGATCCCTTGGTCAGAGGGATTGCAATTTTAAAGAAAAATAAGACAAAAGACTCCAAGGATATAGTAAGGGTGTGATGACATGTGAGAATGAGGAGGCACTCTCAGCCAGAGTAATGGTCTGATAAAGCAGTTCAGTCCACAGGTGCCATGCAAAGAATTTCACTAGGAAACTGCCTCATTTTCCAGAGACTAAAAGGAAAGAGAGAAATAATTTCAATCTTGCAAGATTCTGTTACTGTAACCTTACAATAAAGTAGTATTAGTTCATCTGGTTGCGCTTCTTGTCTAGACCTTGCAATCCTGACAGTTTTTTGTAGCTAGTCACAACTATAGGTGGATGTACAGTATTTGCATGATAATACATTGGACTCTAAAAGCAACAGTACACAACTTTTTCAAGCCAAAATCTTTGCTAATATCCACCATTTAATTATATAAACTAAGTACAGTTATACAATTACTCTCCTTATGTTTAAACTTCTCTTTTGATTGCATTAGAAATTACTTTTATTAGCAATTTTTAAAGAGAAATTTCAAGTTGGCATCCAATTTGTACTTCCCCCCCCATAATTTGGAAAACTATTCTATTTTGCATTTCTACTTAAAGTGATATGAAAATAACTTTTAAATTTAGGATTGAAATACGATGAAGAAGATGAAGATGATGAAGATGATGAATGTTATACAAGAGAAAAAGGAGCCAGAGGGAAAAGACCTATTTTTGAATGTTTTTGGAATGGAAGATTAATCCCATATACAACTGTAGCAGAGTAAGATTGTATCAGTTTTAAAGTTTATACATATAGATACATATTTGTCTTTCGATAGTTCTAAACATTGTCTTTTTCTCCCAAGTTTTGAATGGTGTGCTTTGCCCAAAAAGAAAGGAAACATTCCAATTGAATGTTACAACAGAATATCTGGCGTATTATTTACAAATGACAAGTTTCAAGTCAGCACAAACAAATTGACTTTCACAGATTTGGAACTAAAGTTAAAAGATAAAAATACACTTTTTACAAGAATTGTCAATGGACAGGTAATATTTAATCTATTTGTTTGCTAATACTGTATAAACATCTTTAGAAAATAATTATAATTAATAAAACGTATTGCTGTTTATGCTTTCATATAGTAAGAAAATGCAATACAGTTTCAGGACAGCCTGAGATTTGAGGGCACCTTGGTAAGGTACCTTCTGTTGGTCCCTAGCATTCTTATAACTGCAGTAGAAATTACACATCAGCTTACTCTTATCAAAGATGCTTGATTGAGGGAATTGTTAAATTTAAAAAGTTGTCATTATCTAATTTCCTGCCTTTGCTCAGAATATTACATCAGGAAAAAAATATTAAAGTGATAAATTACTATTGGATCACACTATCATGAGTTTAAAGCTACTGCTCAAGAATACTGAATGATGAATTCTCTTCCAGCAATGTTTAATAAATATGTAGCGTATAACAAAAATAGGGTTGTAATGATTTCTGAGACCTAAAATCCTTGATTTACGAGCACAATCGAGTCCAAAATTTCTGTTGCTGTGCGAGACAGCTAAGTGAATTTTGCTCCATTTTATGACCTTTCTTACCACGTTTGTTAAGTGAATCACTGCACTTATTAAGTTAGTAAAATGGTTGTAAAGTGAATCTGACGTCCCCATTGACTTTGCTTGTCAGAAGTTTGCAAAAGATGATCCCATAACCCTGGCACACTGCAATCATCATAAATATGAGCCAGTTGCCAAACATCTAGATTTTGATCATGTGACCATGGGATGTTGCAATTGTTATAAGTGTGAAAAACAGCCATAAGTCACTTTTTTCAGTGCCATTGTAACTTTGAAAGATCCCTAAACGAATTGTTGTAAGTCAAGGACTATCCATATGGATATGAGGAAATATAAATCAAAATGCCTCATCAGATGCAATGGACAGGTCACTGCCTATTTAGTTTTATTGTCCTGAGCACCTTTATGAATAAGTATGGCTTTTAAGATAATATTTTGGGAAAGGTATAAATTAGCAATCAATTATTTTCAGGCTGCAATGATAAATAATGCAGAAAAAGTAAGCTTTGTTCAATAATAATCATTCAATAATTGAAATGAGTGTACACGTAATATATATACACAACTTTCCATAGGAACAGAGAATGAAAATTGATAGAGAATTTGCATCCTGGCTCAAGGATTGCCATGAAAAACACGACAAACAAATCAAATTTATGCAGTTTAAAAAAATAAGTATACGTACCGATCAGTCTTCTAAAAGAAAACAGAGTCCTTGGGCTACATATATGGCAATTGAATGGGATGGAAAAATATATAAAGCTGAGCAGTTGGTAAGTTAATTACTTTTGAAGAGACAGACACTTTTGAAAAGATAGCATAATGTATATCAGATGGGCTGTGAATACTACATAACCTAATATAAATAAAATTATAATTTTCTTTTTGATTAAAAAAGTAGTTAAATCATTTCTTAAATTTATAAAGTTTGCTACATGCATGAAAATAATATTCTAGGTATAACTTCATTTTTTTCAGCTAGTGTATATATTAAGATGTTTGAGAACATGTCATTGGTGCTTTTAAAAAAAATTGTTGCCATTGCAAGATTTGTATATTCCTAAAATGACTTTAATAGTACCCTGTTTCCCCGAAAGTAAGACATCCTCCGAAAATAAGACCTACTTACAGTTTTGCCTCTCGCTGAAATATAA
>JANHFO010009314.1:187379-203170 GCA_032468095.1 Pareas carinatus | reverse complement strand
CCCAGAATTCCCCAGGCTGGGGAATTCTGGGAGTTGAAGTCCACCCGCCTTAAAGTTGTCAAGATTGGGAAACCCTGCCCCAGCTCTTGCATCACCAAAAATAAGGTTCCGTTTCTCCTCCTCTTTCCAGACAGGAGATTATCAAGCCCTCCGTCCTTCGGCGGCACCGGTCAGTCTCAGGAAAATGCCTCTTGGACCTCCGCTCACCGGCCTCAGGAGGTCAGGTGTCCCCAGCACCTGGTCACCCCTTTTCCTCCTCTTCCTCATCTCGGCGTCTCCGGCCCCGACGACGGCCATGACGTCTCATCTGCCGGGAGCAGCACCGTCCTTTTGCCCAACCCGAACTCCGATCCCTGGTCTGGAAACCAAGACGAGACGGACGGGCCGGAATACCTGGCCATTGGGAATCTCGGCCGGCCGAGTCAGACTTGCGACAGCCCGGAGGAATCCGGCCCGGCCGTCCTGAACAGCTCTGGGAGCAGCACCTCCAACCTCTTCTCGTCCAGCAGTTCCCAGAAACAGGAGTCGGTTTCCTCCTGGGGGGATCAGGGGGGCAGCTGGAAGTCCTCGCTCTTGCGACGGTCCAGCTTTTCCGAGGGACAGACCACAGCTCTCCAAGGGAAACCCCGGCGCAGCCACGTCCGCTCCCATTCGGACACTAACGTGGCTTCTGTGAAAGCTCATGGTAAGAGGGGGGAACCGTGCAATTGTGCTTGCGTAAAAGTGTATCTTGACACTGCAGCTAGTCCTCGGCTTCCAACGGTTCGTTGATTGACCGTTCAGAGCTCCGACGGCATTTTCACACTTGCGACCATAGCAGCATCCTTAGTGTCACACGATCCAAATTCAGATGCTTGGAAAACGACTCGTACTTATTACGGTTCCAGTGTCCCGGAGATCAGGGCACCCTTTTGCTACGCCCCGACAAACAAAATCAAGGGGGGGAGGCAAATTCCCTTAAACCACCGTGTTACTTATTAACTACATGGATTCACTTAACAATGAGGGCAAGAAAAGTCGTAGAATGGAGCAAAACTCACTTAACAAATGTCTCACGTATCGGCTGGATTTTTTGCTCCATTGTGTGATCATAAGCCGAGGACTACCTGTATTGTAATTGAAGCCTGTTTAAGATACGTTTGCCTTGAAATTCTTAGTCTCTCCTCCCCTTAACTAATTTGACGGCCATCCGTTCAGTCTTTACAAAACATTTTTACCAATAATCTCTGTAGAAAGGCAAGGAAACCTCTGTCAGTCAGATGGTGTTGAATAGCAGTCCTATTCCATTCTTGCCGTCCATGTTCTGGCAAGGGCTGCTGGGAATTGCAGTTTGATGATACTTCTCCACCCCAGACGCCATGCGTTCTAAAAGGGGTGGACTTCAAATCCCAGCATTCCTCAGTCAACATGACAACTCTTGAGAACCCTGGGGGTTGGAGTTTGCTCACCTGGAGGACATTTTGGTTGAGAAAACTTCTATAGATCAATGCTGCTCATCTTTGGCAACTTTCAGCCAGCATAGGGAATGCTGGGAGTTGAAGTCCACTCCTCTTAGAGTTACCACAGTGAGTAAAACCAGCTGGCTGGCTGGGGAATTCTGGGAGTTGAAGTCCATCCCTCTTAAAGTTACCAAGGTTGACGAAAACAGCCATAGAAATTCACCCCAAAAGATGGGAAAACAGGAAGCGATGACGACTGCAGGGTATCTTTATTGTGGCTGTGGCTCTTGTAGCCCCGGAAGATCCGTGTGCGATAACATCGATGCTCCCCAAAGTGAACCAGATAGGATTCCAACGAGCCTTTTATATTTTGATTCTGTTTTATTCTCTTTTTACCTTCTTCTCTGCTTCGCCGCATGCGTCCCTAGGAGGGCGCAGGGACATCAGCATTATAATGGAAGACCCTGTAGCAGGTTTGGGAAACAGCATGTTGCAAGTCCATCTTCCTCCCTCGTCCTGTCCCTCCCCTTCCCCATCCATTGGTATTTCCTTGCCCCGAGTTCGAGATCTTTGCCGATCCTCCTGAACGATCCCAGCTGGGAATTTAGAAAAGACCGTTTCTTCCCCGCATGAATATCCCACACCCTCACCCCACAGAACCCGCCTCTATCATAGAGTATACAGGTAAACCTTTCAAGAGTCCATTTAGTGACGGTTCCAAGTTACAACAGCACTGAAAAAAGTGAGCTAGGGCCATTTTTCACACTTAACGGCCGTTGCAGCATCTTCCAGGATCACGTGATCAAAATTCACACGCTGGGCAACCGGTTCATATTTATGACGGTCGCGGTGCCCTTCTGACAAGCCCCGTCAGTGGGGAAGCTGGATTCACTTAAGAACCGTGTTCCTAACTTAACGACGCCGTTGATTCGCTTCCCAATTGTGGCATGAAAGGTCGTACAACCCAAGCTTGTTATCTTGGCCATTGTAAACCAACCTTTTAGCTGCTAATGTATAAATAGAGAGAAATCCTCCTTCCTTCTAGCACTGATGATGTTGCCTAGTTGGGTCATGAAACGTCTGCAAGAAAACAACCAAGCTCAAGAGAGCACTGAGGGCTCCAAACTCACCCTCCACTCTTTCAGTACTGATGATGTTACCAAGTTGGGTCATGAAACGTCTGCAAGAAAACCACCCAGCTCGAGAGAGCACCAAGGACCCCACAACCAACCTCTTCTGCAACTTTTCCATTCATCCTTCTGAAAAATTGTGCCCCGCAGCACCTTGTATGCGTCTGCTGTTATGCCTTGTGATCCTCTGTTCACCCCAACATTTGTTGTGTTCTCGCCTTCCGGTTCGACAACGATCGTTCCATCTTTCCTCGCTTCCTCCCACTCGAGTTTTTACGGCTGATCCCCTGCGTGGACCATGACAGTTGATGCTCTCTTTTTTCTTTTTTGCCGATTGTGCCCAGAGTCCAATGGAGACATTTCCCAGTACAAGGGCAACAGTTCCTGTTCGATGCAGAATAAAGACAGAGGCACTCCGGGATCGGTCTACGTGGAATACGGTGAGTCTGTTTTCATTTCCTAGCGTTTGTCTTCGGAGTCAATTCCAGAGGTGGGAGAGATCGCCACCGAATAGTTTTGCCACCAGCTACCCCAAGACCAGAACCGATCAAATTCTGATGCCCACAATATAGAAGTTCAGGCAATCTTGGTTAAAAGAACAGAAAAATGGCAGGATCCAATCTGGGTTGAATCAGAGATTTTGTTAGCGAATTTTCAGACTCATACTTTACTTTACTTTATTTTGATTTATATACCGCCCTTCTCCCCGAAGGGACCCATGCTGGAGTCCATTTTCAGGGAACTTCTCTCTAGCGGAATATGTGCTGCTCTGGTTGTGGTATTTACAGTGCCTGTTGTGTGTTGCTTTTTAGATGTTGGTTGGGGTGCTTAAATGGCTAGCTTTTAAGTCATTGTTTGTTTGCATGTGTTACCTACCCCGCCCTCTCCTCCCTTTTACTTGATAAACTGGTGGTAAATCAGCATTACTGTTGACTGATGAGGGGCCCGTTTCCCAGGCCTCAATCCCTTCCCTGGCTGTTTTTGTGCCTGCTTGTCCAACAATCTTAGTAGCTGCATAATTGAATGTATGTCCTTGTTCATTGCAATGTGACGCTACCAATGAATCCGGGTCTCCTCGTCTGACAGCGCACGTGTCTTCTTGTAGTCTGGTGGTTAGCTTCCTCCCCGTCTGTCCTACATAAGTCACAGGGGAAATCCATGCAAGGGATCCAGTAGATTACATTGGAAATCTCTCCCACCACCAAACCATCTTTACGGTGCATAATTTGTCCTCGAATGTTAGCCTCTCAGTGGTGTGCGATGCCCACTTGCAGATCTCAGAAACTGTCTTGTACAACTTCCAAAATGTTTTTGATGAATAGCATCGGAGGATAGGATAGGATAGGATAGGATAGGATAGGATAGGATAGGATAGGATAGGATAGGATAGGATAGGATAGGATGGGAGTTTATTTGCCAAGTGTTTCTGGACGCACAAGGAATTTGTCTACGGTGTACATTCGATATACTTACATACAATCTATAATTGACAAACAGAGATTACAATCTTAAAATACATTCATAATCATAAAGTACATTCATCACGTCATGTATATATTGGTCATGTATACATATTGGTCTAATAGACTGTTTTGTTTATAAGTCAGCCAGATGCAGGTAATGTCTGTATCTTTAACTGTGCTACATATAATATATTGCAATATAGCAGACATAAGACATTCACCGGGAATTGATATAATTTCCCTTAAAACCTATCAGACGATTATCAAACTCCAGATGAGCAAAACCTGTAGGCTGACTTTGCAAATGTGTGTGAACAAGGCTTCCTTATGTTTTCCTTGAACATTATTATTCATTGGAATTTAGATGAATGACAGATAATTCTTATGTGCTCCTTAAATTAATACATATTGTGACTCCACCTTCCCGATATTGAGTGTTTTTTTTAAAATTAAATACTAACTTTTAAGTTTGTTCCAACCTTTTGATCCTTTTGGATATCATTTCTGCACCTTTTTCAGTTATATAAACTTGGTTGTTTTTTAATGTCCAACTAAAGCAAAACATAAGAGGAATCTGATGTAAATGAACATATTCTTAGTTTCTTCACAGGTTTAAAAGCTGATATTCTCTTTGTCAACTGTCTGCATAGAGCTTATATTTTTAAAAAAATGTAATTCAAGTGCAGCTGTTTAGCACCATCTATTGGTAAAATGGTGTCATTACTTTTCTAGCAGACTTTCAGCCCCTAGAAGGTTAGCAATGGGTTGTTACATGATTCATTTGCCCTGAAACCTAGCATACATAATCAGGAGCAGATGAAATTTGTTTGTTTGTTTGTAGCCCACCTTTAATTATTTTTACAAATACTTCACGGCAGCAAACATATCCAACACACCTTCCACCTGCTATTTTCCCCACAACAGCAATCTCGTGAGGTGAGTTGGGCAGAGAGAGAGTATCCCAAGGTCACCCAGCTGGTTTTCACGGCCTAAGGCGGGATTTGAACAAACAGTCTCCTGCTTTCTAGCCTGGTGCCTTAACCACTAGACCAAACAGCATGCTAGCAAGGTTTGAAACATGGGAGAGAGAAATTATATCTAGACAGCTTCGGTTCCTCACTCTTTAAATGATGGAAGAAAATGCTTCATTCCAGTGAAAGTGGACTTCCGAATAATCTCATGGATACATCTATAGATTTCTTGACAGTCACATAGAAATCATTTTCCACATGACACGGTCCTCTTCCAGGGTGTCTTTCAATTTCCCAAATTATCTATTGCCCTAGAATGACCTACTGGTCTCTCCACCCAATTATTAAACCAGGCCTATCACTACTTAGCTTCACAGATTCAGTCAAGTGCTGCCTCTACTAAGGTTAAACTGAGGTCCCTTCTCAAAGTAAATACTTTCTTGCACATTTTCTTTTTTGAAACCATTCAGAAAACTCTGTTTTTGGCTAAATTATTCAAATTCTTTTGAGCTCTGATACTTTTCTGCTACAATGTTGAACAAAGTTTGATGGTAACAACTGCATCCAAGGAGTATACAAACATATAATAAATATACAGTATACATTTCCCGTGTCTCTTCCTTCACTTTCTTCTGTCCCTTCCTTATGACTATTATTTTATCTTTAAAAAATAAACAAACAAACAAACAAATAAATAAAAATATGACTAGGCTGCTGGAGTTTAAGACCTCAGTGTGCAAAAAAAGGAAGGAAAAAAATGATGTAACATGGAAACTACTTTAGAGCAAGTAAAAACCCATGAAGAAAGTTGAGGATGCAGAGTTAGACTTTATTTTTATTTTTTTCATGCCACATCTGATATGTCTCTGAAAGTTTCATAGAACTGCTTTAGGATTACAATAGTCTGACTTCCCCCTATCATTAGACCACCTCATGGAGCGCTTTTTGCAGGACAGGCTTGATGACCTCTTGAGTGATATCTGCATCCGCAGAGTCAACTTTGCCGGTTTTTAACTTCTAAAGGAACCTTTCCCTGTTCTCAGGTGTGGCTGAAGAAATAGCACCAAAACTATTCTTCAGTATGGTTGACTTCCTTGATTGCAAAAGATCTGCACATCGGCGCCTTTGTTGATGATATCCTGTCTTTGGAGGGATCTCTTGATCCAGGCAGGATGAAAGATTCTCGCTAGCCTAGAAATCTATTTTAATAAAACAAACAGACATCCTTATGGAAGATGCAGCTCTATTAGAACAGGCAGGGAACTCTGCATCCGTTCAGTTTATTTAGGCTTAAAAAGGGAAAAAAAATTTCCCCTCAGAGTGTGACTAATGTTCATAGAGTTCTTTTGGTCACCATCTTGAATTGTTATTTTTCATACATTTTCAGCAGAGCTGCCAACGCGCAGCTGAGCACAGGGTTTGGACAAAGAAGGAGAATCAATCCCAGGTCTCTCCAGTTTTAAAGCAATGGAAAAGATCCGCTGTTTGAAATTGTAGAGAGTTTCTATTAACTGGGGCAAATAACAGGAGTCCCCCCCACTGTTATGCAGCGCTTGATCACGAACCAGGGCTGTTCCAGCTGACAAGCTCAGTGTCTTTAACTGTTGAGCCTGCCCACCTAGCAGTTTGAAAGCATGCAAGTGTGAGAAGATAGAGGTACCACTTCAGTGGGAAGGTAGCAGCATTCTGTGCGCCTCAGCATGTAGTCATGCCAGTCACATGACCATGGAATCGTCTTCGAACAGTGCTATCTTCCTAGACTTAAGAAACAGAGCTAAACATCACCCCTTAGACACGGGAAACCTTTACAAACATTTTACCTTTTTAATACCTGACTAGATAAAGATTTATTTTAAACCTGGCATAAGACACCTTCCTGAGTTGCCTTTTCACTCATTAATAAAACATCTGCATGTTACTAGCACTTAGCAACAACACTTACATATATATCGCTTCACAGGGCCTTACAGCCCTTCTCTAAGCAGTTTATAGAGTCAGCCTATTGCCCCCAACAATCTGAGTCCTCATTTTACCAACCTCGGAAGGCTGGAAAGCTGAGTCAACCTTGAGCCGGTCAGGCTCAAACTGCTGGCAGTCGGCAGAGATGGCCTGCAATACTGCATCCTAACCACTGCCCTCTTCCTGTATTGTACCAATATTTCTATGCAACTGCTGGAAGTAGAAATGCTTTTAAATGGTTGTATTCAGTAGTTTTTAACTTCGTTTGTGCCCCAACGTTTGCCAGCAGATGTCTTTTGCTTCTCGCCCAGGGTTTGTTCTGAAGAGTTGGGGACCATCCGAGAAATCCTTGCAATTCATGCAAGAGGGTGAAGGAAGCACGAAATCCAGTGGCGTGAGCCAACGTTTCAACTCTATCATTAAATAGAGCATAGAATAAGATCGGAAAATAAAGGGAAACTCTTACCTCGTAGTCCTGGAGGACAGAATGTGCTTTGCCATCTATAAAAATTGTTCTGGGCCATTTAATCGACCAAAGACGTTATTCTAGTGAATTGATCAACTACTTAATTTGGATGGACTGGTGCATGATTCAACAAGTGAGATATGCCCTGATAAGAAAAAAAATGCCCTCCCTTCTAAGCAACGACACATTCTCAGCTCTTCCTTGTTGCCAGTAAGTGAACAATGGTTCTTGTGGGTTGGCGCAAAGGACTGCCAAAACCAATATTTGGTGCTACTGTGTGTGCTCCCACTCCTGGCCCAGTGACAACCCTTGAAAACAAAACAGCTTCTAGAGCAGGGGGGTTGCTTTGTATGAAGGCTATTATGCATCCGAACCGGCCCACGAAGTCGGTGTTTTAAAAATGCCAGTGACAATTATTCAAAGGAGGAGGTGGAGAAATGGAAAATAAAAACCAGTGGGAAGTTATAAATAAATGTTTATTTTAACGAAGAAAAATCAGATTGGAAAGGGCAGCCAGAATGCTTTCCTTTACTTAAAGGAATTCTGCTCATTTGGCTCAGGCACACAAATGCAGCAAATGCATTCAGCCTGTGCTAATAACTGAATAAGTAATAATATAAATAAATCATTTGTGCCCCATGCAAATTTGCAAGTCTGCTGGGGTAAGCCATGCTTTAAAATTATTATTGTTGCCTCAGATTGGAATAAACACCTGCAAGGCTTCTTTTGTATTCAGCAAATGTAATTTCTAGGTTCCCTTTTTGTCATGTGTTTGTTAATAGATTACTGCATTGTTCAAAAAGTACGTAATACATGTCTTTCTGAATGACATGTTTGCTTCAGAAAGCAAGCTTTGCCTCGCTTAAGTCATTCATCCTTTAATCTGAACGTTCGTTTCCAGTGGAAAAAAGGAAGATTGCCCGACAAATATGCCATATATGTAAGGCATCTTCCTGTTTAAAACAGTCACCATCTGTGTTATTTGGAGATGTTTCCTTCACATTCATTCCAGCCACCTCAGTCCATACAACGCAAGCTGCATGCAAAGCTACAAAAAAGGAAAATATATTGGAGGGATCTCATAACATATGGGTATGCATTGTCACCCCGGTAGATTTTTTTAAACATACGTTTCTCCGCTCTCTTTTTTTTCATCTCATAATAAAAGACGTGGAAGAACTCTGGCAAAGCTCCCCTTGAAAAGCCAACTTACAAAAATGTCATCCAGTTTTAAGTGCTGGAAAGGAAGAGAGTTTCACCCTAAAGCACTCGTGAGGTTTATTTTTGACTAAATGACAAGCCGTTTAGTGGGAGTTTGCCATTTTAGTGTTTGATTTGGTACATGTAATGCTGCGAGCTGTTTTTTAGATCCGCATGAACTTTTTTCTCTTTGACCCAGCCCAAGACAGAGAAGCACAAGAGCTAAGGGGAAATGATTTGCAAAGAACAAGTTTTTCACAGTTAAATCCTGCTTAACTCTACAGTGGCTTCATGGCACAAGCTCAGCCGTTTAACATCTTTCATACTTTCCTATCTCATTGCATGATGCGATAAATCTCACGGATGTGTTATCAACCTGAATTAATTCATGCAATACATGTTTTATAAGAAAAAAATGAGTGTGATCCAGTCGGTTAAATATTTTTAAGTGTACTACTTTTACTGGGAGAATTCTAAATATGAGAGCAAATTCAAAAAAACCTCTCTGTTTGGCTATCGATGACAGACACTTGCAGATACAGAACTTTTATTATACACATTAGAAAACTATAACATTGCATTACTTTTTGACATAATCACCATTCGAATTGAGGCCCTTTTCATAACGTCTTACAAGGTTTGAAATTCCATCTGCAAAGAAATCTCCCTCCTGGGAATGAAGCCACTCTGTAACAGCATCGTGAAGCGCATTGTCATCATCGAAGTGGTGCGATGTAAGCATCAGGGGATGCTGACTTCCGGTGTGGTGTTGATTCACGATAATGCTCGCCCACACATCACTCAATGCACCCAAGAACTTTTGTAGAAGTTCCGTTGGGATGTTTCTGATCATCCCCCCTATAGCCCAGATTTGGTGCCAAGCGACTCCCACCTCTTCTGGCTTCACTCCTAAGGGGGAGATTTCTTTGCAGAAGGAATTTCAAACCTTGTAAGACATTATGAAAAGTGCCTCAATTTGAATGGAGGTTATGTCAAAAAGTAATATAATGTTGTAGCTTTCTAATTGGATAATAAACGTTCTGTACCTGCGAGTATCTGTCATTGATAACCAAATGGAGGTTTTTTTCTAAATTGCCCTCATATCTGTTTAATAAGAACCTTAAGAAACTTAAGAAACTTAGAGCAAACGCCAGATTCAAAAAACAGAATAAGATGGTAATAACAGTTCTGTTTAGAACTGGGCAATGTAGTTTTTATGCTGTGAATAATTTCTCCTAATATTTCAAGAAAATATTGAGGGGTGCATCTGCATTTTTGAACAAATGAAGGCAGGCACTCACTGCCCAGATTAATGCAAATGCAAATGGTCTGAAACATCTCCTATCTATCCGTGCAGATGTTTAACTCGTCCATATGTTTTGAACATGTTTTCCCAAAGTTAACAGAGAACCTTAGATTTATATGCCTCCTTTGCAAACGAATATGATAGCACACAGCTAAGCATAGTGTACCTGACCGATTATTATTATTATTTTTATCATAAAAAAGAGGTTCCTGTAATTTTGCTTCAGTCAGCTTGAGGCCCCATGATCTACCATTGTATTTGGACAAATCACGGCATTTCGGTACAAAGAAGCAGAAAGCAGCTGAAGTCTTGCCAGCTCTTTCAACAACCCTGAGCTAGATGCTTGCAGGCAGAAGCCAACTAAGAAGTTCCCGCTCTCCCAGGTTTCCTGCTATTGTTATTACGGCAAGAATGTAATGCCAGCTAAATGGATTTGACCCTTTTGATAAATAACTAACACATATTTCCCTGATTACTGTATTCTAGTGTTACACGATGTGTGAAGGAGAGAGGATTGCTGCCTCAGAATATTCTAAGCCACATCTGCAGCTGTTGAACCTCTCTAGAAGATGCAAGAGATAATTATTGTGTTGATCTCCACTACCACCATGGTTTCCCTCAACCCTCAAATTGCTTCAGCCCTGGCAAGGAGGAAACGTTGCGGTTGAAATAGATGAATTCATTGTGTCAATCGCTGTAGAGTCCCCGAACTGCGCATAACTGAAAATAGCAAGTCCCCACCCCCCAAAAAGGAATATTTTAATCATAGGTGCCAACCATACACCTGACAAAGAACACACGTTTCCACTTATTTCAACAGTATGCCTAGGCGTTGACTTAAGTACCATCTGATAGAAATCAATGAGATAATTTAAGGCCCATCTTTCATTGCAACGTATCACTTGCAATAATCAAAATGTTTCTAGACAGCTTAAAATTCAGCAAAAAAAAAGACGAATCTAAATAGATCAAGGCAATGGTGTGCTAGAATAATTTATATCTGAAATAGGAAATGATTAATCTTTGTAGATGGGATATTAATATTGTAAATAAATATCTGACTTTGCAGGTAACTTACCCACTTAAGCAAGTTGTAGTTATTAACTTTTTCTTTAACTTGGCCATGCTCTTTTTTGACTGTAGCTTCTGGCAATACAGACTCGTTCACAGTGTGACATACGTTCATTTATTGGTAGGGAGAAATATGAACTGGTTTCAGTTGCAGTTAAAAAGCCTAGATTGGGGAAACTGGACATTGGACAAAAAGTTATCTATTCTCCCCCATCATTATTCTTCATTTTCAGGAGGATTGTTTTGAATTTGGAATTGCCTCTTTTCAGATAATTAAGTGCTAGGACTTCATTACATGCTGTGGTATTTTGTCCAACATGGATTACTAATGACAATACAGTATGCTTACATTCATGGAGAATCAAAACATTATAGAAGCTTACCGCCCATCACTTAAACACAGTGACTTCACTCTTCATTGAAAATAGACATTCACCACTACTTTTACCTATTCAGCCAGGAAGAAACATACTAAGACACACATGGCTAGTGTCTTTATTGAAATACCCTCTCCATCTCCTTGGACTTACATCAGGTCATGGAGGCAGAACTAGACAACAGAAGCCAACATTGCATTAAACAAATCCATAAAAATTATAGCGCCCGGTTAGGAGCATCATATGATCAACCTTGGCTGCTTGGAGGAAGATAAGTAGAGCTATATTAATTTAGATGGGAGATTACCAGGAAATGCCTAAGCTGCTGATGAGACACAGAAGTTGGCAAAACATCACAGAAGAAAACAGTGGCTGTGACTTCCATATTATTGCCAAGAAAATTACAAGGTTGTGTAATTACTGCAATCATCAGAAGTCAAGCTGGATTCAAAAGAGTCTGTAGTTTTTACATTATGGTATCCTTTCAATGTACAGTATAGAATTTGAAATCCTGGAATTGGCTGAAACAGAAATGCTGGCTAAGAATCCTGGGACTTTAAATCTATGCATCCTAAGAATGCCAAGGCTGGGGAAAACTGCATTAGGACATCCAAGTGATTCAGTAACATAATCAGACTAGAGCTTGCTGATAACAGCAGGGAAATAATTGCAACACAGCAAAAAAGAGACTAAGTCTGGTGATTTCAGGCGTAACCTAAGAACATTGTATAATGGTACTCATCATTAATTTGTTCTGGGAGGCAGGATGAGTATCAAAAACAATGAGTACCAAATAATTTTTCCCAGTAAGGATTAATGTAGTGAGTCACAAGGTAGCTGACACTGACAGGTTCTAGCTTGTGTGTTGGGTACCAAACAAACTATAAGTACTGGGACAAAAAGTTTCAGGTCAAAATGTATTGAGTAACAAATTCAATTGGTTTCAAAGCAGTTGAGTACCAAGGTATCACTGCAGCACAATCCAGTCAAAGTTCAGTTCTTTATTTGCTTGCATCATATAGACAGAATCTTGCCAGACTAAACTGTACTATGTTACAGGAAAATTCACCAGAAAAGGAAGGAAGACTCAAATGGCCATTTCTAGCTTGTTAGCTGTCATCAGTGAACTGTACCTTTTGAGATTTGAACCTGGGCTGATATACTTCCTGGGCTATTATCTTAGCCACTACACTACTATACTATCCTAACCTAACAAATACATCTTGGCAGATTCTCTGGTTCTCAAGAATGGCTATCCTAAATCTCTTCCTCTTCTCACAGTCAGTCCCAAATTGTCCTGTCTCTTGTCTTTCCCCTTTCCTTGAAATGTGCTTCTTTCTTCCTGGGGACCTGCTGCATTACTGTAATCTATCGCAGCACCTTCCATTACATAGACACATTCCATCATAGATGTAGTAGTTAAGAGGTTGGCTTAGAAATCAGGGGACTATGAGTTCTAATTCTATCTTAGTCAAAAAAGGGCAGCTGGTGACCTTGGGTAAGTCACTCTCTGTCAGCCCAACTCATCTGTATCAGGGCCGAACCCAAAGACACAGAGAAATCCAATAGAGACCAATTCTTTATTTGCTTGCACCTAATAGACAGAATCTTGCCAGACTAAAACTACAACTTTCTAACCTAATACAGGCAGGTCTTGATTTACACCTTTTCATTTCATGACCATTCAAAGTTAAACAGCACTGGAAAAAATGACTTAGGACCATTTTTCAGGCAACCATTGCAATATCCCTGTGGTCACATGGTCAAAAATTTGATACTTAGCAACTGACATGTATTTATGATGTCTGCAGGGTCCAAGGGTCCCTTCTGACAAGCAATGTCAATGAAAGAGACAAATTCACTTAAGAACCATGTTACTAATTTAACTGTAGTGATTCACTTAACCACTGTGGCAAGCAAGGTCGTAAAATGGGGCAACCCCCCCCCTTAGCAAATGTCTCGCTTAACAACCGAAATCTTGGGCTTCATTGTGGTCATAGGCTGGGAACCTGCAGATATATCCCGAGAGATTTTAGGGTGTGGCTACCGTGAACCTCTTCCTCCTATCCCTCATCCACTTTGGAATTAGTCTCTTAATCTGGGTTTCTTTCTGTTATGTACTGCTTGTTCCCTGAGAAGCTGTGGTACCAGTTTCTGTGAAATCTGTGATTCCTCTGCCCACTCCATTTACAGGTGTACACCCCATCCCATCACACCTCACAGGACTGTTGTGAGGAAAATAAGAAAAGGAAGCAGTATCGTGCATGTTCCCTGTCTTGAGTTACTTATAAAAGTTTTTTTAAAAAGGATGAAAAAGGTCTTTAAAAAAAAACAGCTTGGCCTGAAAAAATGAGATAATATTCTGACTAAATATAATATAAAACATATAATGGATATTAAATGGATTAAGTAATATATGTGGGAATCAGGGAGTCTCTGTTGTAAGCTAGCAACATTTAGAAGTTTGAATCCATCATTCTGGTCTTTCTGTAGAGTTCATTAAGTCAAACAAAATTCATTAGGCAAAATTTCATTTCATACATTAGAGAGTTTTACGCCAATTTAATTTGGCACTATTTATAGCCAACCTGCTGTGACAGTACCATCTGGACAACTGCATAAAGTTTTCTCTTTCGTGCAACATAATCTGGGAAGGGCGTGTCCTGGTGCTGGAAAATATAGAATCCGATCGAAAGAAGCATCCTCAAGACTGACATTGGATTGTTTCTAGCAAAAATTCATTGTGTGGTGCTTCCAAAGCTTTGAATGCAGAGCTCAATGTTATCTCTAATCGAACTCATCCTGTACCAAAGAAATAATAAAAGATAATCTGAAGGTCTTGACCTTTGTTATCCTTTCCAGACAGACAAAAGAAAAAAATTCAATGGAGACAGGAGAATTTTTTAAATACCAACGTTTGCTCTTAAAAATTCCAGTAGAGCCAAAATGAAAAGACAATTTATCAGTCTCCTTCATTCTAAAATGTTGCTAATCCTGCTGTAATTAGAGGGGCTGTTCATTTGACTGAACATGTATGTTTCATTCCACATGATGAGTGGCTGTCGACCCTTTATATTTTATTTGGTCTGGGATATAAAAACACGCTTAATCAGCTTTCTTCAATTAAATTTTCTGCCTCAAAACACTAGGTTGAAGGTCAAAAGCATTATCCCTTTATAATTTTAGCCATTATAATTCTTAAACCAATCTTCTGAAAGAGATAGTAATATAATACTGAGTAACAATATACGATTTCAAATTCCATTCTGGACAAAAATCTCTGGGAAATTGCCTTCTAAATTAGGACACATTTGCTTTCTTTTATATAAAAATACCTTTTGATGAATAGTGTCATATGTCTTGCAATGTACCCTTTCTGACTAAGCAAATGTAAAGGATAGATGCTCAGATTTAAGGGGGAGTTTGTCTGAAGTTTTCATTTAAATATCTGCTTCAAGACAAAAATTGCCCAAAAAACAATTGGCAGCTCCATTATGAAATTCATCCCTGGAGTTTGGAAATCTTTATGGCATACCTTCTGGGACAAGTAATGGTCATCACCAGCACCTTGAAACACACCTGGAAGCCCACTGGTAACCAGT
Organism: Pareas carinatus; assembly: GCA_032468095.1. Taxonomy (NCBI): domain Eukaryota; kingdom Metazoa; phylum Chordata; class Lepidosauria; order Squamata; family Pareidae; genus Pareas; species Pareas carinatus. The sequence goes on along the minus strand of JANHFO010009314.1, from coordinate 188,186 downwards.
GCAGCTCACGCAGGAGGGGGCCACATGGTCCCTGCCACTGGCCTCCATAACCCCCCACACGGCCGCATTCTACACCAGTTGGAGCTTCCGGACACGTCCCAAGGGGAGCCCCATGTAGAGAGCATTACAGTAGTCCAGGTGGGCGGTGACAAGTGCCTGAGTGACCATGTGCATGGCGTCCCGATCTAGAAAGGGGCGCAACTGGCATACCAGGTGAACTTGGTAGAAGGCTCCCCTGGTGACAGCTGCCACATGATCAACCAAAGACAGCCGAGCATCCAGGAGGACGCCCAAGTTACGGACCCTTTACGTGGGGGGCAGAGTTTTGCCCCCAATAGCCAATGATGGAACTAGCTGGCTATATCAAGACGCCGGCAGCCACTCGGTCTTGGAGGGATTGAGCTTGAGTCTGTTGCACCCCATCCAGTTCCGCATGGCCTCCAGGCACTGGAACATCACCTCGACAGCATCATTGGGGTGGCCTGGGGTGGAGATATACAGCTGAGTATTATCAGCGTACTGATGGTACTCCACCACAAAGCCACGGATGATCTCACCCAGCGACTTCATATAAATGTTGAACAGGAGGGGCAAGAGAACCGACCCCTGTGGGACCACACAAGTGAGGACCCACAGCATCGACCTGTGCCCCCCTGTCAACATTGTCTGTGTCCGGCCAGAAAGGTAGGAGGAGAACCACCGATAAACGGTGCCTCCCACTCCCAACCCACCCAACCGGCGCAACAGGATACCATGGTCGATGGTATCAAAAGCCACTGAGAGGTCTAATAGGACCAGGATAGAGGA